>BTSY01000007.1:6306377-6568877 GCA_036245785.1 Pristionchus fissidentatus
GGTGAGAGTGTACGACAGAGATTGAGCATGAAGAGATGACTAAAGGAAACATCGCCGGAGATGGGAACGAAAATGATAAGCTAGAGAAATGAGAATACAGAGATATTCTAGAGAACGTTCTCTAATTCGCGCTGGAGAGCGGTTTTCCAGTTTGGCGCCCCGCCCCTTTTCCAATCAATTAGGGCTACACTGAGTGTGAAGTTACTTAGATGCACGATATACACTTGTTCCGGGCAATACATTCACTATTTAGTGTATTGATCTGAGCCATAGTAAGTGTATCGTACACTTGGAGAGGAATCTCAGTTCCCACTTTAATAGATTAGAATGAGAGAAATCATTCCACGAATCGGTCTAACCTACAGAAAGGGGCCAGCAGTGTGAAAGCGTGCAAACTCGAGAGGAATTTTCTCACATCTCACCCCTTTCTGGAAATTTGAGATCATATGCCTTATCTGAGCAACATAATGGCAAATATGACTAGATTGTCAACTGCCTGCAGTATCATACACAGGGAGTATGTCTCCTGGAGTTAGCACTGGCTAACCTCTCCTCGAGAATTTGTTTTCATACACAGCAAAAATACATTTATGCATTTGTGCTAAATACATTTGTGCTTCTCACCATATATCAAGCATTTAGGTTAACTGTAGACACATGCACATGTTATTTATCTAGAGGCATACGAATTTATGCTAGAAAGCAAATATATAAAGTGTGATATTGGAAGACAATCATGGTATGTAAATATACGGAATACTGTAGATCGGAGCCGGAGAATTAGAGCCGGGAAAAGGTGTGGTGAAAATACAGACGAGCAGTGCACGCTGTGCACCAGGCAACACACCACACTCCTCAATTCAGCAATTTTCAATTTATCTGTGTTATTCGTTAAAGGGATCCGGCATCGAAAAATAAGTTATTTTTATTTTAAAAATCAGAAAATTCTAAGAATAACTGTGAAAACCGCATATTTTTACGATTTTTTATAAATTAATTATGAATTTTCAAAGATGGTAAAATTTAGGTATACGGTAGCTATCGCATCCGTGGACTTACGCTGTTTAGCGGCTGTAGAATTTCAAAAGTGATGATGCCGTAATATTTTGCGTTTCTTTCTACTGATTCGTCCTCACAGATACTCGCCATTGTCTAATCAATTGCAAAAACACTTATTTTCTCTTTGCTAAGGCATTTTTTAAACTTTTGCAGCCGCTAAACAGCGTAAGTTTTGAGGATGCAGGAGCTACAGTACCTTTGAAACACGAATTTTTGAAAATTCATAATTAATTTCAAAAAAATCGTAAAAATATGCGGTTTTCACAGTTATTCTTAGAATTTTCAGCTCTTTTGAATAAAAATAAAATTAAAAGAATATAAAATTATGATTTTTTGGCTGCAAACTCCCTTTAATTACAATGCATTATTGATGGTTTTCTACTCTAATTCGTTGCTCAGCGTTGTGACCACCCTTCGCGGAGTCGATCAGCGCCGATAAAGGACACCGGCAAGGAGGAGGCGAGTCCGCCCGAGGTACTTTCATTTATTTCTTCCCTAGTTTGATCCCGATTTGAACCGTTTTTCCTTCAGTTATAGAAATAATTGTCCTTGAAAATAGGTTCTAATACGCGTTTAATCAGTTTTCCCCATGTTTTGGTAATCGAGCTGCCCGGAGGCGAGCGATTGCATAAGGCGCGCGCCCACCCCGCACGCGATATCGATTGCTGCTAAGAAGAAGAATGCCGTCCAGGACGGAGTCTTCAAGGCTGAGCTTAACGACTTCCTCATGAAGGAGCTCGCCGAGGACGGCTACTCCGGTGTCGAGGTTAGTATCATTGGTAATTTTTTCACCTAAAACATTTTTTCTCGTCAGTGATCGTTTTCTAACTTTTACGCAATTCTTATTTATTTCAGATCCGTCGTACCCCTGCTCGCGCCGGGGTCATCATCACCCAGTCTGCTCGGGGAGCGCGGACGCGGATTCAAGGAGCTCACCTCCGTCGTCCAGAAGAGATTCGGATTCGAAGAGGGAACAGTTGAGGTTATTTTTTCCTTCATCCTTGCATGCTCAATTTTATTGTGTCGTGTTATTGTTGATTTTAAAAATTGTTCATTTCATATTTTCTCAGCTTTACGCCGATAAGGTCTCCAACCGTGGTCTCTGCGCTGTTGCCCCGAGTCCCTCCGCTACACGCTGGTCGGAGGACTAGCCGTTCGCCGTGCATGCTCCGGAGTTCCCCTTTTTCATCATGGAGTCGAACGCCCAGGGTTGCGAGGTAATTAGTTACTATTTTGTAAAGGAAAATTAAAATTAAAAATATTGGCGTAAAGTTATTATAATATTATTAGGGGTAAGACAAGAATTTCCGAAATGACTCTTATCACTCATTCAAATTCTTGATTGTGAGTACACGTACTCCTGTTTTGAAATGCACGGTGCGCGCACGAAATGCGCCTGTGAAACCCCCGGGCGCCGCAGATGCGTGGTGCGTGCATGCACGATGTGCACAAGGTGCGTTGCACGTGCGTCGAACGTGCACACAACGTGCGTTGTGCGTACATCCTGAATTCTGTAAGAAATTTCGTCGTTTGCACTGGGGGGCTAGTAGAGCGCACGTGCGCCTCTTGTGCGCCCGATGCACAATTGACGATGTTTCTTACCGAAGTACACCACGCACGTTCGGCGCACGTTCCACGAACGTGCGTTCTATCGCAAACTGAAAAATCGTGCGCGCACCGTGCATTTCAAAACAGGAGTATTTGACTTTCTGGCTGTGAAAGATACAGTATGACAAGTTGAGAGATCAAGGATGGTCTTTGCCTATAATAGAGATGAGAAACAAATGTTCACGACTTCAGGTGCCTCGTCCGCCGCCGAATCGCCACGAGAGCGATGCACACCCTACTTCTGGCGGCGACGAGTAGAACCGCAGCGTCCGCGCGCGGACGAGGACGCGTATGGAGCGGATTGCGACGCGCTTTGATAAAGCGTGGATCCGCAAACGTGCCGACCCCCTTTTCACTGTTTTGTCGTTGCTATTGTACTTTTTTGTGCGGATAAAAAATATTTTCTTATAATATGCACTTTGTTGCGCACAGCCCCATAACAGATCAATAAAATAATTAGATAACGGTATCCGAAGGGAGGGGAAGTGAGAAGGGGCGGGGCCAGCGGGCAACCAGCGCGGGACCCCACTCCGTAGCTGGCAAATCGTTTGCTAGAATTCTGGAGAACCTCTTTTCCAACTAGCTGGAGAACTTTCTCCAGGGTTTCATATGTCAGAGAACCGTTCTCCAACTATATGGCAAACTTGCGCTCAGTGCGGTAGCAATTTTACCTTTTTACTTTTATTTCCGTGCAAGTTCGTGGTCAATTTCAGGCCATTTACAGTAGACAGATCCGGGGATTCTTTCGTTCCCCAACTGCTGCCGCGAGGTTCCCATCAGGAGGGCGGCGATGAAGTACTGTCCATGGTACACTTGCAGGTAAACAGCAAGGGCAATCATCAAAATCGGTTCGAGACACTGAAAACGACATATAAATTCAATAGCTGATCCACGGTAGCTAACAGAGATCACATCGATTTATTGTTATTAGCCTTGGTTCCAAGCGTCAAATTTTTATTTCGAAAGAACATTGGAGTAGTGCAAACCTTTCTGAAATACCACATAAAATCAGATTGATAATATCCCTCCTCGCGCAGATCCATTCGAAGTTTGTCGAATGCCTGAAACAATCGGACGTCAACGATCCTCTTTTTTAAAAAATTTCCTTAGAACAAATTCAAGTACAATTTCAATTCCATCCTTAGAACACACGAGATGAGTCTCCATTAAGATGATTTACTGCATTTTTAGGGGTAATTAATTATTTTAGAATTTTTTTTATTTTAAATCAAATAGTGAACAAAACCTTGGCGATCTCGTCTGCCTTCTCTTGAGTATTGCCGAAAGTGCCCGTGTTGATCTTGTCGTCTCCTTTCAGTTCATCTTCTTGAAAAGATCAAAGATCATCCGTGAAAATGTTGTTTAGTGCCTCACATTGCATGTGTCATTCAAGAATGCAAAGATTGAATAAATCAGGCCATTTTTAAAATTATTTTTAAAATCGGAATTTTGTAAGACCCTCAAGAGGACTAGGAACGAATAAAAAGAAGAATATCTTGCCACATCCTTGATGTCCGGCTGTTTGTCTTTGCTCTCCTCTTTTAGCTTTGCCAGCCATTTTCCATCAACGATCGAACTTCCGTCAAAGGTGTGCAAAACTGTCGTCGCCTAAAATTCGATGATGACGAAAAAAAGAATAGTAAAGAGTTGACACTGAACCGAATCGGTATCGATTGACACAATATAAAACCAATATAGCTATATCGATTGGCATAAATGCCGAGCAATCTGCAAAAGCTCGGCGGGTGATTTAGGTAGGTCGGAGAATTAGATGGCAACTTTTTTTTTCGGTCGGTGACACTTCATCAGAATGAGATGAACTATCACCGAAAAAAGGTCGCCCGAGCACGAAAGAACAGCCTACAGAAACAAATCACTTAATGCTCTCCCGTGAATGTGTTGATGATACCGTTTAAGTAAGCATAAGTTTAAGTAAGAAAATGAAACTCACCGACTCATCAACGTAGATTTTGAGCCAGAACGGCCAGTGCCAGTGATATCCCGGATCGCCATTGTACCCACAGTATACGAAAACTGTAGAGCGGAAAGACCGAATCAACCGATCGAAAAACAGGTGTACATCTCACTTTTTCTAGAGAAAAAGTGGTTTTATGCTGCTAGTGAACAGCAAACAAACAAGTGATAAGAAGAGAAGGTATAGCAACGAAACCGACACTGATATGTGTTTAAGAGAGAGGTTAGAGTAGTGATTACCACTCATTCAATGCTAGATCAGCAGAGAAGCGTATTTTATGGGGGATATTTACAAATTCCACTGGTTGGTCAAAATGTTTTCATAGTATGAAAGAACGGGCGAGAGGGCAGATAAGAGGTGATAAGGAAACACAGCGATCAAAGTCAAGTGGTTATTTTAGTCGGGACGGCACCGTTTGTCGTCTCTAAAGAAAAAGTGCATGCAATCCGAGAGAACTCCTTTTGATTGTTTAACCCGAAAGGGGATGGGTGAAAAAGCGTGTCAAATTGAGTGATGGATGCGTGGAAATATGAGTGGGGGAGAGAGAGAATGTGAAGGCGCCATAGAAAGGTCCGAACTCACGCCCCTCTGAGTAAAGAGCGATCGGCGAGTGATAGTCTGTTCCCTTCTCTTATGCGACTAAATGATGGTGAGGAAAGGAAGAAGTACAAAATTAATATTTGTTGTACAGTCCGGTCAGATCCCCACGTGAAAACGGGGCGCCCGGGGGCGCCCGGGGCGACCCGAAGCGACCCATTGACTTTCACAGCAAGGAGAATGAGAAATTCACGTTGAATTAAAGTGCGCTGTGTTCTCGAGGTCATTACCGAACTTTTAATGTACTTTTAATGTACACATAAATTAAAAAAATTACATTAATTATAAATAAATTATTTAAACCGGTTCAATTTACGAATCATAAGTGCGTCCGAGTTGGACTACCGTAGTAAAACAAGGCGGACGGCTTTCATTTTTTTGGCACGTAGCCAATTTTTCGAGCTCGCTTAATTTCAGTGAATTATCGATTTTTCCTGTTTCGAATTGTGTTTTCCCTCTAATTTGTGCTCATTAAGTTGCGAGAGGCCGAGGCGCATGTCTACGGAAGTGGTCGGAGCGCGATCGACGTGAATTTTGCTGCGCCGATTAGGTTTGTGTTTTGTCCCTGTTTTTCTTTCCCTTTCTTATGCGGTGTAAGCTTGTGCGGACCATTTTCGGTCCTTCGGCGGCGCTCGGGCAACGGCATTCTCTTCGAATTATCGGGCCAACGATTAACAAGGTGGGAAATATTTACATATAACACATATTGGGAAGTATCAATCCGTTTCGTTATTGTCTTCTGCCATTTCCTCGCCCGGGAAGACATTCTTGGCTGAATTCAAACGTCTGCGGATGTTATAATTGTATCTGAAATACTGATATGATTGTGTGAGATGAGGCCAGCACTAACCTGCGAACGCTAAGCTTCCACTTGGACTCGAAATCGGCATTTCCGGTAGATCTCAGACGACGGAATTGCTGAAATAAAATATGTTATTCACTATATTTTGCCATTGACGAGATGATTTACTCACTTCCATCGCGAAGTTGATGCGAATCACATCTCTGTCCATTACAGGAGTGTTGTGCTCTCCAGGAAGTGCGACTGCATCGACAAGGACGCGCACAAACGATTGATCTGAATGGTGGAGGGCCGCGAGCTGAACCACCTTGGTGGGTGCAATGAAAGCCGGTCCATTGTCTGAAATTGCCCAGCGTTATTTTAGATGCCGATAAAATTTTTGCCATTGAATAATTATACGGACTACTGTAGGTAGATAACGAACTGACATGTTGCCCCAGGTCTCATAAGCATATTTGATTGAATCGTTTTCAGGATCTCCGCTTGTCCGGCCTGCACTTCCAACAGAGATTTTAGTGATCCTTGGATCTGAATAATTCTTGAAAGTTTTGTGAGAGAAAACGAGTGACCTGCTCGAGTGAATCGGCATCAATCGATGTAGAGGGAAGTGAGGTTGAGGAGGAGGTGTCTCGAGGAGGCATTGAGGGAATGAAACCTTCTCGTCTGTAGTAATTACGATTATGAGGCACAGTATACTTCACCTAGAATATCGGTTATCTACAGTACATCTATTAGACAATCGATAATCTAGGATAGGGTTCGTATAAAGCTATCTGATACCGTATACCTCAATGTAAGCTAGATTATCGACTGTCTACGTAGATAATCAATAATCTCGGATAGAGTCTGAAGAACGCTATCTTATACATTATACCTCACCGAGATATTGATTACCTACAGTATTCTTAGTAGATAATCAATAATCTCGGATAGGGCTACTTCCTTGTTGAACAGGGAGTTGTTGTCATCGTCATCCGATTCTGTACGAGTGAAGTAATGAATGACAAATTTGAACCACATACCAGTAATAAGTCGACTCAACATTTCTGTGCATTGTCCTCTAGTTCCCACATGATACACGATTCTCTCGGACACGACACCGCCATCCGCACGGTAGGAGACAACAGATTCTGGTTGTTTCTTCCCTTTGACAACGGAGTGAGCGGGAATAATTTCGAAAACCTCCCGATCTTTTTTCTTTACCAGAAGGAAAGCCATTCTGAAAAGAAAGGAAAGAAAAATAGTAGGAATCTCGTATTGTTGAAAAATAGCAGATATATCGGTGAACATCAATAGGACATAAAAAGAGAGTACGCGACGCACTGCAACCTATTTGGAACTGGTCGCGCGGAATATGATGTTGTAGCTGCTGCTAAATCAGCATACAGTAGTGCGGACTTTCGACTAACTGCGGGATATTCAAGACAGAGTGGGGATAAGTGTGGTGCAAATGAACCATTTCGCGAGCGATCGACTGAAATGAACCCGATCTAAATTTTTTTGGTTGTTGTAACTTGGCTACAGTAGTCGTGGATACCATACCAGGGTTACGGTACATTCCTCGCACGGTGATTTGTTGAAATACAGCTCACGTACCCCCACACCAACTCAATTACGGTTACGGGTTACGGTAGCTTGGATACAGTATCCACAACGGCGCCGGAAATGAAAAAAAGGATCACACCACGTAAAGGAGAATACAAAATTACCTCTAGTACGATGTTTCAACTCCTGAAAACTCTCAAAAACGCGCGAAGTTACAGTCATCTACAGTGAAGTAAACGAACCCGAACTAGTTCGTTGATAAACGAGCGATCGCCTCATTTTAGGGAAGTGAGCGCTCGTCTAAACGAGCGCTTGTTTACACCTCCCAAACGAGCGCTCATTTAGACCGGGTTCATTTTTAGAGCGCGGTTGTGAGCGAATCGGGGTTCGGGATAATTTAGTTCGAGTTCGTTTGCACCATACCAGTGGGGATACTGTAGGGCAACTGTAGGGATACTAGAGGAATACCTCATGAGTACTATAACGAAGGATAGCAGAGCATTTTGTAACATTTTGCGTAAAACTTTGATAAACGTCCGTTCCTTGCAATGATTTTTTACCGCCCTTTAAAGTATTTAAGCAAATAATTTAATTTCCCATCAACACCATTCTATGACCAATTACTTGAACTCGTTCACTGCGCAGAGTTTGTCTCACATTTCTCTATACGAGCCACGAATTGCGTGGACCCGCTTGGGCCGGAAAATTTTCATTGGGGGCGATTATTGTCTTCCATGGGCTGCGTTCAGGACTGTACGCAGCCCATGGAAAACAATAATCGCAGATGCACACTGTAAGACTACAGCATACCTAGAATTAATCATAGAATCACGCAAGATGGATCAAATTGGGCGCAAAGAAAGAGTGTCCCTATCCAATAAGAAACACAGAAAGTGTGCGTACCCTATAGAGACCGAAGATCGCTAGTTTTAAAGAAATACTTTCTGAGATATCTGGCATTGTGGTGGCACTAGGCCAGAACGCAGAGATCATTGATCGACCCCAAACTTCTTTAGAGGGTAGTGCTCTATGAGCGTTAAACATTGGCCAAAGGAAAAATTACCGCGATGCATCTTTGCCAACTTTGAATTCACATTTTGGATTTTAAAAAAAGCATTTTTCTGTCTCAAATAAAAGTGGAATCGTATTCTATTATTCATCGGAGATATTCGTAAGTAGATCTAGTTTAACAATCGATAATGACGAGAAAAAAGACAGTCGCTTTCTCCATAAAAAAAATAAATGAGAGAATGGTGGGAATTACTTTAAAAAACTTTAGAAAATTATAAAATAAAAAAAGGGCCAAAAAATTAAGTAAAATGTATGTATAATCCAAAAAGTGAAGTGGTATACTGTACTTCCTTTATCGATATCTGGCACATACGCTCCACACGGTATTTTTTCCTCTGGCCAATTTCCATCACTCATAGAGTACTACCCTCTAACGAAGTTTTGGGGGCAGACCCCTCTTCTCCCCCTAGGGACACGGTTGCTCCCCTCATCAATAGCAATGAATCAGATTCAATAATAAAAATTTGTGTGAACGTGTGATTTCACCCATGTTTCCGCGCACTGCTTATCATCGAGAAACAATTTCCATATTTATATGTATACGATCAAGCATCATTACTAAATTATGCCTCTCAGTATACCGTTATCTTGCGCATTACAGTATTCCTACCAATCTACCGTACCCTATATGGGATATATAACTTAATTTGCGAATATTTGATATGCACATTAATTCAGATGACGCGTCTTTCTCGCGAAAGTCAGCTAGAACTAAAAATGCAAAAGATGCTCGGAAAGTCTGCTCGTCAGGCATTCCTCCATCTTACAGAGCAACGAGGAATGATAGTCACGTACTCCGCAGTGCTCACATACTACAAGGAACTCGATATTGCTCATCTCAAGCAAGAGCAACCACCATATAGGTTCATTTATTTGAGCAGACTCCAGAATCCTCATACAATTTCTGAGGTTACGGTAGATCATGTTTCAGATCGTACATTCTCGGAGACAACACACAGGACGCGGGAGAGATGATCAAAGCCTTATTCCAAGAGAATAATCGGCGCAGTGAAAGGATGGTATGTGGCTTTTAAAGAATGTATCCCACGAATATTTGGGTCATATAGATCACACACGGTTACAAGGTACATTCACCCGATGACAGGGTTTTAATACCCCTTCATTACAGCTTATTCCGGATAGAATATCGAATTTAACTTGCATAATTATTCTATTTATCTTTGTTGCAAAAATGAAAACGACCCACATTTATAGACAAACAATTTTGCTTGCAGTACATAAACAATGATCCACTAATACATTAAGTATGACGGTGAAAAAACTGCAGTAAGAACTGGTCATAGTGGCTAAAAACTGCTTAACAACCAAGCCAACAAAAGCAACAAAATGTGTGGATATAAAATGTTAACAAACACTACTGTAATTCCAAGAGAACTAACTACCGTAACCGGGGGGAGGTGGGCGGGGATCGTCCTTCAAGCCTCAGCGTAGAGCTGGAAGATGCGCGTCTGTCGACCGACGCGATGTTCCGAAAATGGCAAGAGGGTTACGGTAGATTTAGTACTTTGTTTCCATTTTCCCTTGTACGATGGATTTCCGATTACGTAACTCACTTATAAACTCCTATACGTAACTATTTCTAATAAATTTACCCGTACAAAGTGTACAGAACTGATAGAATGCGATAGCTATTGGGGGAAACCAATCCGTTTCACTCGTCGGGATTTCCCGGGATACGGTAGGGGGAATAGTAGGGAATACGGTAGACATAGACCGAACTTCGATTTGAGGTCGTTCCACGACACAACCTTGTTGTCGATAGTTGATCCGGATCGACGACGATGCTACACTTACAGTAACCAATCGAATTCCCATTCCCCTACCGTATCCCTCCCAGTGGGTACCGTACCTCATATCGAGCGTCAGCTCCACAACGTCCAGCTTCATCGCGCCCAGATGCACCCACGTTCGTGTTGAAGATTCTGCATAACAATTCAATTACTGTAGTTATATAGATACCGTATACAACCTACCGTAACCAACAGTATCAAAGAGAGATACTATATCATCCGTAATCAGTAGCCTGCTATCAACACAATCACACGGCCATGGTGAGAGCTACCGTATCCTCACAATCAATCGATACCGTACCCTTGCCATCTCTGACCCCATGTCAAAAGTTCCAATTTTGAACTTTGATGATCTTAATTTCACAAAATTATATTGCGTGCGTTTCGCCAAGCCGCGACTCACACGTCTTCCTTTGCGAAACAATGCGAAGCTCTCACTACCCCGCGTAGTCTATTCGGTAAGGCGTCTGTCTTGCAGACGATGTGCCGCTGGTTCGGCCACACTATTGTGCAACTCATTTTGCAATTTTTTACCACTTCTACTTTACATTTTACATGTGAAAGTGTCACTTTCCATTTTTATAGGTATGCAAAAACAAATTCTTATGTCATGCCTTTCGTTATGCGGAATCCGGTCCCGTAACCAAATCGTGCAATGGTACCCTTAAGCAGGAACCCAAAAACCGTATACCTCGTGGTCGGCGCTCGCAGTGTCGGAGAAGTTGGGCATGCGCGTCTCCTTCTTGACAACTATAATAAATCGATAAAGTTATAGTAAATAAATCGATGAGTAGTAAACTACAGTAATCAGCGAGCAGTGTATGTAGTCAAAAGAATCGCTAAATCAGATTCCTCCACTTATAGGAAATCAAAATGTCTGTCTGTTTGTCTGTGTGTTGGTTTTTTCCGTCGCGTGGCGGACATTTTTTTCCGCATTTTCCTTATAAATCGCTTCAAACTCAAGCAATCTTCTCAGATCCTTTTGCATACGATAACCCATCAGAAAACATTTCAAAATTTATTTACAAAAAATCGATAATTTCATGGCCAAGTCGGTAGCGAGCTCGAATTCAAATCCGAGGGTCTCAGGTTCGATACCCGCCGGTGCATAGTCTTTTGCCGCATTTTTTGCAAGAGTAACAAGTGGTCCAAACCCATTTTTGAGTAACGAGAAACATATTTGAGCATCTTTTGCCGAGTTTCAAAGTGAATTATCGATTGATTTCACGCGATTTCACGCGATTTCATGAAATTTTCGCACATATCGTTCCAAATCATTCCTCATGCCGGGAATCTCGCAGGAATGGAGTTAGAACGAGAGTGTAAGGGAAATAGAGAGTGACTCTCTCACTTTGGCACACTCTCTCGCCCAAAATCCCTTTAAATTTTTGCAATATTTTTTGGCACACTCTCTCGACCAAAATCCCTTTAAATTTTTGCAATATTTAATTGACCAAATCCATAGCAAAGTGGGTTACGCGCTTGACTTACAATCCGAGACCCCCAGGTTCGAACCCCGCCGCGGGCAAAACGTTTGCCACATTTTTCGCAAGTGTCAAATGCCCTTCTAGCACGTTCTTCAGTAAGGTGTAACACGTTTTCACCTGTTTTGCAGAGTTTTAACATGGAAAATCGAAAATTTCGAAAAGTTCCCAATTTGTTCGCAGGGCGTGGGGGATCACTGGAAAAGTGTTTTACGATGTCGGAAACGTGCCTGGACGTGTTCTAACACGTTTTAACGTGAAAAATTGAAAATTTCGTAAAGTTTCCAAATGATCCGGCGAGCGTAGGGAATCATTGGAAAAGTGTTTTGCGATGCCACAAACGTGTTCGAACACGCCATGGAAATCAACACACGGTATCCTGCGTTTCCGTTGCGTTTGAGAACTTTTTTTTTACTTCGTGGCTCCGTGGAACCTTTTTTCGATCGCTCTCAGCCTCACGAGCCTTTTGCAACGGAATAAGCCAGTACTCTTTCTAGAGATTAACATTTCCCAAGATACTAAACTCCCCCTGGACCGTACTTGGAGCCGGCTACCGAGTCCTCCTCCCTGGACTGAGCCTCAAGCAAGCTACCAAGTTCCCCCTGAACCGTACCTGAAGAAGGCTACTGAGGCCCCCCTGGACCGAACCTGGAGCCAGCTACTGATCTCCCCCTGGGCCGAACCTGGAGCCAGCTGCCGATCTCCCCCTGGACCGAACCTGGAGCAAGCTACCGATTTCCCCCTGGACCGAACCTGGAGCGGGCTACCGATCTCCCATGGACCCAACCTGCACCCAGAACTGTGCATAGAGCGTAGTGTACGCATAGAGCGTAGTGTATTTAACCTCAACACATCCCGGCTAGTTTAGAAAGCCAATGCCCGAAACCGGATACCATCCACGATCCCGATCCCGATGGTTACCGGTTTCGGAACCCAGTGTGACTACCACGATTCCTATGGTACTGTCTCTGAACCAAACGCGACCACCAAGACCACTTGATTACGGTATAACTAAAATATCGAGATAATTTGATACGGTGTAAGTAAAATATGTACTCACCTTTCTCTTCTTCTATTCTCCCATCTTCGATTCCTTCTCCTCTCAACTCTCATCTCTCCTCTCGAATCTGACTGCCCTGAATAGATTAATTCGTAATTTGATTTTATCAAGCTCCCAAAATCTATTGTAAGCATGAAAATAAATAAAAATAAGATGGCGGAGCCATTTAAATGGCCACGAGCATACCAAGCAGTTTACACGACTTAATTATTATTACTAAATAATTGAACTCACCTTTCTCTTCTTCTCTTCTCCCATCTTCGATTCCTTCTCCTTTCAACTCTCATCTCTCCTCTCAAATCTGACTGCCCTGAATAGATTGATTCGTAATTTGATTTTATCAAGCTCCCAAAATCTATTGTAAGCATGCAAATAAATAAAAATAAGACGGCGGAGCCGTTTAAATGGCCACGAGCATATCAAGCAGTTTACACGATTTAATTATTTTAAATAAAACGAGCATGATCACCTTTTCTCTCTCCTCCTTTCCTCCCATCTCCTCCTCTTTCGCGCACATTCGATGGCTCCTGAATGGGCTTGTTCGTAATCCGGTTTGATAAAACAACTAGCACCGTTTCTGATCATGAAGTGGTTTTTTTGTATTAATGGTGTAAACAAATCGATATTCACTTACAGTATGCCTGCATCAGGGTATCAGGCCCACGCGTTCTCGAATTTACTACGGACTACACACCAACTTTTTTTTTCTAAAAAAAACATTTCTTAAAATATTTCTCTCATAATATTAAACATGTAAACAGATGGATGTGAAAACACCGAACATTATACCGCAAAACGGTGACCAAATTACATTTAATGAAACTCATACTATAACAAAAAAATCTGCCGAAATTATAGCCAAACGAAATAAGTATTCATGTCAACTCAGATCGTGTCTCTACTTGCCCGACGGTACGGAGTTGCCGTGAAGAGGGGCGTTGTGAGGAACCTGAAGCAGGCCAATGGATTGAAATCAGTACCAATCATGTGAATTTACGGCTTCTGTTCTTCAATTAATAAATTATAATTTTCAGTAAAGTTCCCTATATGTCTCCCACGCAGAGAATGAAGCGTTTCAATTACTGCTATGATATTATCCAATCGAAAGAGACCTTCTCTAACTGGGTAACAATACACCTACCGTAACCATTTGTACATTAATTTGCAGATTTTTTCGGATGAATGTATCGTTCAGCTGGGAGGGAACGCTGGATGGGTCACTGTGGAAGACGTACATGACAAGAGCCGATTGGCAATGACGAAAAAGCACGAAATCAAGGTAAAATTCAACTTTTAAAAAAAAAAATTTGAAATGTCGAAAGCGAGTAAATTTCAGGTTCAAGTGTGGGCAGGAATCACATCCGATGGCCCCGGACCAATCTGCTTCTTGGACCAAGGAGAAACGCTGGGTGCGATCGCGTACCAGGGTATCCTCGAGGAGTTCCTCCTTCCCTTCCTTGATGGTTGGATCGGTCGCGCGGACGCCGTCTTTCAACAGGACAATGCTAGCTGTCACACGGCGAAATCTACAAGGACAAAATTCGATCAATGGGGGATCAAGGTTGCTCCATGGGCTCGCAACTTAATGAGCACAAATTAGAGGGAAAACACAATTCGAAACAGGAAAAATCGATAATTCACTGAAATTAAGCGAGCTCGAAAAATTGGCTACGTGCCAAAAAAATGAAAGCCGTCCGCCTTGTTTTACTACGGTAGTCCAACTCGGACGCACTTATGATTCGTAAATTGAACCGGTTTAAATAATTTATTTATAATTAATGTAATTTTTTTTAATTTATGTGAAATACATTAAAAGTTCGGTAATGACCTCGAGAACACAGCGCACTTTAATTCAA
Source organism: Pristionchus fissidentatus (assembly GCA_036245785.1). Taxonomy (NCBI): domain Eukaryota; kingdom Metazoa; phylum Nematoda; class Chromadorea; order Rhabditida; family Neodiplogasteridae; genus Pristionchus; species Pristionchus fissidentatus. The sequence goes on from BTSY01000007.1 coordinate 6,321,246, forward strand.
CGTGAATTTCTCATTCTCCTTGCTGTGAAAGTCAATGGGTCGCTTCGGGTCGCCCCGGGCGCCCCCGGGCGCCCCGTTTTCACGTGGGGATCTGACCGGACTGTACTAAAAAGAGTGAGTACAAAATGAGTAGAAAAACAGTGAGTAAAAACAGAGCGCGAACTCTCTAACTTGTCGACATCTAGAGACTACAAGTATCTTATATTCAAGAGAGTTCGCTATCTACGCTCTTCAATAACACACTATTTCGCCAATTCTCTAAGAGAGTTGAATTCTCTAGACCTGTGTAGAGGAGGCCGGGGAAGTGCTGGTTGGTCGCAAACTGTTCCACTCGGACACAGTTGGGATGGAAGTGGGAACTGTTCAGGGAGTAAATCCCTGGACGGACGAAGTTGGAGGGGGCTGTTATTGTATCGAGTGAAGTGAAACTGGTTAGAAGTGACAGATGGAAAACCGCAGGGGTTTAGGACGGCAAGTTGTTGGGGAGGTAGCCGGTAGACTGTAGACTACGAACCCCAATGGTCGCCATGTAGTAGACACTGCGTACTACTCTTCGTCCTTAACCATTTATCGCTGGATAAAATGCGAAGGAATGCGAAAGGAGAGATCGCGTCACTCCCTTTTATACACGTACAATATAAATGAGCCTCTTGCAATGAGGAAAGAGGGATGATGCTACAAGTCAGCATAAGCAAATGTACAGATATTGTGATTGAATAATATCGAGAATATTGGGAATCTTGATATTTCCAAAACCGCACACGCAATCAGTTTGTAAGGGATAATGATGGGATTGCTGAGGGAAAAAGAGAGAGAGAGAGAAAGGAAATGTAGCGAAAGTCGCTACCAATAGTCAATGTAATTCACATCTCGATTTAGTTGAATAGCAACGAGTCACACTTAATTTATTACAAGACGAGAGGGTTGTAGAAACCAATTTAGATGAGACTCTGGAGATGTTGTCGCCTCATAAGAAAACATGCAAAGTCGAGAGAGCTGTCGAGAGATAGTGAGAGATAATCTATCGATTTTGCACACTCTCTGAGCAGGATACAACAACTCCAGAGTGGGGGAAATTGAAGACTTCACTTTTTGAGCAGTGCTTCATCCATCGATCACCCGTCAATTAGATTGACAAAATAAATTAACAGCACCGAAGTTTGCGCAGACCCAATGAAGCGAACGCTCCGGCTTCTCTGCCGCTCTTTTATGATACTTTCACACACTCTCGCTTGGTTCGGCTTCTCTGCCGCTCTCTTACGATACTTTCACACACTCTCGCTTGGTTCGGCTTCTCTGCCGCTCTCTTATGATACTTTCACACACTCTCGCTTGGTTCGGCTTCTCTGCCGCTCTCTTATGATACTTTCACAAACTCTCGCTTGGTTCGGCTTCTCTGCCGCTCTCTTATGATACTTTCACACACTCTCGCTTGGTTCGGCTTCTCTGCCGCTCTCTTATGATACTTTCACACACTCTCGCTTGGTTCGGCTTCTCTGCCGCTCTCTTATGATACTTTCACACACTCTCGCTTGGTTCGGCTTCTCTGCCGCTCTCTTATGATACTTTCACACACTCTCGCTTGGTTCGGCTTCTCTGCCGCTCTCTTATGATACTTTCACACACTCTCGCTTGGTTCGCCTTCTCTGCCGCTCTCTTATGATACTTTCACACACTCTCGCTTGGTTCGGCTTCTCTGCCGCTCTCTTATGACTCGCTGAATTTAAATTGTTCTGTAAATCTGGAAACGCTATCATTATTCTGCATCCTGAGACACGCTTTTTGCGTCTAATGATGCAGAATAAGGATTAGACACTCTTTTTTTGCACGTCACAAGATAAACATATTATTATTATTATTATTATTATTATTATTATTATTATTATTATTATTATTATTATTACCACAAAATACGAACATAAACGTTGGGAACTAAAAAAATGTGAAGAAAGATCAGTTTGCGATAAAAAAAAGTTTGACGCTTAAAATAACCGTAACTTTCTTGGAGTTTATCAAATCTTTCATTTTCACTCTAAGTTTCTGCTCGGTCGGTTTTCCTCTATTTCTAGAGGAAAATCGCTTATTTCACCGGAATTGTCACCGATGACCTTATTTCACCAATGTGAATGTTATTAAACTTCGATTTACTATTAGATGTCAATTCTCTCTACGATGTCGCATTCGAATCCTATTCGACTTAATTTTATCATATACTATTATCCTTGCCTATTATGACATCATTCCTAGATCAATATTGAATTTCTTAAATTACATAGGGGTAACTAGACCTCACAGACTCAAGCTTTGTAATTTTTCTGTTAAATCAGAATGATATAACCGGTTCCTTCCAAATAGATGAGTCCCTCTTGAAACCGTTCAGATTATTGTATTACAAGTAACAATAGAATCATTGTTTTCTCTAACTATATCTAATACATCGACTCATTTCGTCTCGGCAACATTCAGTTGATTAACTAGCATAATTACTGTAGCCCCTTTGGGGCTCCATGCGACATCGTATCCCTTCTTTACGGGCACTTACTAGACACTATTTTTGAACAACTAATTGATTATTACATGAGATGATATATATATTGTTATTATTATTACAACAGTTGGCGCTTTTTTTCTGCAATTAAACATAATATACTCTATAGAATGCCTAATATGCGTACAGATCGTATGCTCAAATAGCACATACGTGAATATGAGCGTTTTCCTTAAACAAAAAAGCTGCTAGTCTTATATTTTGAAATATGCCCTGCGGTAAACTTGAAGTCAATCGAGAACATATTGCTCTACATCCAATGCAACCCTAGAGGTGAGACAGGACTTCTTCCAAGATCTATCCAAACTCTACGACCTCTACGACCACTTCTACTGCGTCATTACGGGCGATCTAAACTCCATGTTGGTCAGATCTGTTTGGGTTTCAAATTATAATCTCGAGGGTAATCCACCCTCCATTCAGTAAGATGTCGACCAGACGGGTACAGCATCTTAGGATACTGCACCCAGGCAAGCTGAATCGAACATATTACTGAATGTAAAGTTCAAATCAATTAGAAAGATCTCTGATGGGACTAGACTGAACCATCTCTAACGCTGATCCATTCAAAGAAGAGCTGAGGTAGTTGAGTGTCTCCTGGTTGTACGTATCGGTTAGGGTTCCATTTATAATCTCTAGGGTAAACCACCCTCCATACAGTAAGACGTCGACCAGACGGGTACAGCATCCAAGGAAACCGTTCCCAGATAAGCTGAATCGAACGTCTTACTGAATTTACAGTTGAAATCAATTAGAAAGATCTCTGATGGGACTAGACTGAACCATCTCTAACGCTGATCCATTCAAAGAAGAGCTGAGGTAGTTGAGTGTCTCCTGGTTGTACGTATCGGTTAGAGTTCCATTTATAATCTCTAGGGTAAACCACCCTCCATACAGTAAGACGTCGACCAGACGGGTACAGTATCCAAGGAAACCGTACCCAGATAAGCTGAATCGAACGTCTTACTGAATTTAAAGTTCAAATCAATTAGAAAACATCTGTGATGGGGCTAGACTGAACCATCTGTAGCGTAAGTCCATTCAAAGAAGATTGGAGGTAGTTCATTTTCTCCAGGTTGGTCAGATCGGTTAGGGTTCCATTTATTATCTCAAGGTTAATCCACAGTCCATACAATAAGACGTCGACCAGACGGGTACAATATCCAAGGAAACCGTACCCAGATAAGCTGAATCGAACGTTTTACTGAATTTAAAGTTCAAATCAATTAGAAAACATCTGTGATGGGGCTAGACTGAACCATCTGTAGCGTAAGTCCATTCAAAGAAGATTGGAGGTAGTTCATTTTCTCCAGGTTGGTCAGATCGGTTAGGGTTCCATTTATAATCTCTAGGGTAAACCACCCTCCATACAGTAAGACGTCGACCAGACGGGTACAGCATCCAAGGAAACCGTACCCAGATAAGCTGAATCGAACGTCTTACTGAATTTACAGTTGAAATCAATTAGAAAGATCTCTGATGGGACTAGACTGAACCATCTCTAACGCTGATCCATTCAAAGAAGAGCTGAGGTAGTTGAGTGTCTCCTGGTTGTACGTATCGGTTAGGGTTCCATTTATAATCTCTAGGGTAAACCACCCTCCATACAGTAAGACGTCGACCAGACGGGTACAGTATCCAAGGAAACCGTACCCAGATAAGCTGAATCGAACGTCTTACTGAATTTAAAGTTCAAATCAATTAGAAAACATCTGTGATGGGGCTAGACTGAACCATCTGTAGCGTAAGTCCATTCAAAGAAGATTGGAGGTAGTTCATTTTCTCCAGGTTGGTCAGATCGGTTAGGGTTCCATTTATAATCTCTAGGGTAAACCACCCTCCATACAGTAAGACGTCGACCAGACGGGTACAGCATCCAAGGAAACCGTACCCAGATAAGCTGAATCGAACGTCTTACTGAATTTACAGTTGAAATCAATTAGAAAGATCTCTGATGGGACTAGACTGAACCATCTCTAACGCTGATCCATTCAAAGAAGAGCTGAGATAGTTGAGTGTCTCCTGGTTGTACGTATCGGTTAGGGTTCCATTTATAATCTCTAGGGTAAACCACCCTCCATACAGTAAGACCTCGACCAGACGGGTACAGTATCCAAGGAAACCGTACCCAGATAAGCTGAATCGAAGGTCTTACTGAATTTAAAGTTCAAATCAATTAGAAAACATCTGTGATGGGGCTAGACTGAACCATCTGTAGCGTAAGTCCATTCAAAGAAGATTGGAGGTAGTTCATTTTCTCCAGGTTGGTCAGATCGGTTAGGGTTCCATTTATTATCTCAAGGTTAATCCACAGTCCATACAATAAGACGTCGACCAGACGGGTACAGTATCCAAGGAAACCGTACCCAGATAAGCTGAATCGAACGTCTTACTGAATTTAAATCTATAGGGTAAACCACCATCCATACAGTAAGACGTCGACCAGACGGGTACAGTATCCAAGGAAACCGTACCCAGATAAGCTGAATCGAACGTCTTACTGAATTTAAAGTTCAAATCAATTAGAAAGATCTCTGATGTGACTAGACCGAACTATCTGTAACGCCAATCCATTCAAAGAAGAGCTGAAGTAGTTGAGTGTCTCCTGGTTGTAGGTTTCATTCGTGATGGGGCTAGACTGAACCATCTGTAGCGTAAGTCCATTCAAAGAAGATTGGAGGTAGTTCATTTTCTCCAGGTTGGTCAGATCGGTTTGGGTTCCAATTATAATCTCGAGGGTAAACCACCATCCATACAGTAAGACGTCGATCAGACGGGTACAGTATCCAAGGAAACAGTACCCAGATAAGCTGAATCGAACGTCTTACTGAATGTAAAGTTCAAATCAATTAGAAAACATCTGTGATGGGGCTAGACTGAACCATCTGTAGCGTAAGTCCATTCAAAGAAGATTGGAGGTAGTTCATTTTCTCCAGGTTGGTCAGATCGGTTAGGGTTCCATTTATTATCTCAAGGGTAATCCACCCTCCATTCAGTAAGATGTCGACCAGACGGGTACAGTATCTTAGGATACCGCACCCATGCAAGCTGAATCGAACATCTTGCTGAATGTAAAGTTCAAATCAATTAGAAAACATCTGTGATGGGACTAGACTGAACCATCTGTAGCGTAAATCCTTTCAAAGAAGATTGGAGGTAGTTGATGAACACAGACATGAAATGTCGGCACCCTTGGGCCGGTCAACATCAGCGGGCAGATGATCCGCCAAAGCGGCAATACTCTGACCACTCTCCTCTCCTCCTCCCGTTTCAGTCAATATCTGATAGATCAGCGCTTCCCGGACAAATGGAAGGCATCCCATTCCATTATCATTCCCAAGAAGGGAGGTTGTTAGGATCTCAACAGCAGTTCTCCTGTTCAGATCGGTTCAGGGGAAATCAAGATCAGGATTCATCGGCGGATGAAGCTGAAATGGTCGATCTCATCTGTCACCTTCCTCGTGTCTTTTTTTGCCGATCCGTAGAGGTTGTAGTGTCTCAACAAGTCTTGGAAGAAATCTAGTCTATAATCCAGGGTTGCATTGGATGTAGGGGCAATGTGTTCTCGAATGATTTCGAGGTTACCACAGTGAAAATGTTTAAAGAACAGACTAGCAGCTTTATTGATTGAAGGAAAAGCTTAAGGTTTGAGGAATGCGCAATTTGTGCATAAGATATATACTCATTTTAAGCATTTGTTTAGAGCATATTATGCTAAACTGCAGAGTAAATAAAGCCACCCTATTATTTAAATTCATGCCCCTATTAACTATATAACAGTAATAACGCTTATCCGTCTTAATTTCCGCTTTCTATTATCTTCTGCACAATTTATTCTTACTTAGTCTCTTTCCCACCAGAATACTGGTTTGCTTGCGCAGGCAAATGCCGCGATAAAAATATGAGCAGAGACATAGAGACAAAATAAAAGACTCCAAAAAAATTACGGAAATTTAAAACGTTTTTTTCAAACTTTTTTAAAAATCGCAAACTAACCTTCCTTCGCAATTCCGTGCTGCTACAAATAATATTTCATCGTGAAGTCGACGATGTAGAAATTATTAGAAATTATCGAAGAGACGTGCTTCTCAAAATAGTCTTGAATCTCGTCCCGCCTGAATAATATTTAATTAAATTTAAATTTTAAATTTTCCACTAATCATTTGCACTCCCCCATCTCAATCATCATACCACATCAACTTTCCATTTCGTAAACTCCCTTCAGAATACTACCTTCAACCACGGTTCCGGAACAGTACAAACAGCGCCCAATAGATCTACTACCCACATTAGCGTGCTGAAACAAAAAAGACGACACACTACAGATTTCTGAGGGCTTCTACAAGGGATTCTCGAAACTCGCGGAAGTGATAAGGTACCGTGAGTACTATTACCCATTCCTCACCTGCCAATCATAGACCCAATTTCTCCCAACCCATTTATTCCATTGACCAAACTGAAATTCGATCATCTCTCCTCCCTCGTACTAACCCCACTCGTCGTACCGTACTCCCTCGTACCCCTACACTGCCCAACCATTTACCCGCACCTACTCTCACCCAATCCAACCAAACTGTATGTACTCTTACCCATCCTGCTTTCCCGTCCGTATTCAATATAGTCATTTTCTCAAGAGAAAATTGAACATCTCGAACATCCGCCCAACCCATCCCCTCACCAGAGAACCATTGCCAACCCTTCGACTCTCAGCGGAAACCAGCACACTTTCACCAGCTTCAACCGTTCCCGTTTCCCTGAGATTCAACTGACCACTATCGAGGGCGAGATCAAATCAACTCAGGAATTCAGGACCACCAGAAATTCTGTGAAAGTCCAGTATATTACCTTCCCCATCATCCTTTCTTAAGCTCTCACCGAAATCGGAGTGGAAATGAATAACAATTCTCACGAAAGGGGAAAATACTCTCACACCTTCTCATCCAACCTCAATCCCTATCTTGTAGGAGTCTTGCTAAGAGCCCAAATATAACTCTTTCACCCTTAATATTGATGTAGCCAAAACATTCCACTGTGTGAGACTCCTTGAGAACAAAAGAGATTGCACCCGTATCGTCTGGCTCAAGGATATTTGACTGCCTCCAACCCCGTCTAACCTCCTTCACCTCCGTCACACACGCAACCCCTTCGGAATAAACGCCTCCCCGGCGTAACCAGTAAACCCGAGAGAAAGTCAAGAGCGACCATAGAACGGTTCATTAGCAAAGAGCTGGCAGCAATTTACGACCCCCTAGAATACGAATTACGAAATAAATGAGGATCTCTTCGCCATTCACGCGATGGTAGAAGGCGCCACAACATTTCCTCATTCTTTTCACTCCCATTCACCACCATTCCTCTTTGCGTGTTATAAATATCAATCTATCAATCCAATAACCGCTGCCTTGCTCACCTTGAACTGTCCGGGCGGGGCATTCATCATTCTCGTCTTGATAACGTCCAATGGCTGCGTCATCAGAGTAACGTTTGACGCCTGAATATCGATTAATTATGAATCTACAGTCACAAATCAATCGATAAGGGTTGTATCTACAGTCACAAATAGATCGATAATGGTTGTATCTACAGTCACAAAACGATCGTTAATGGTTGTATCTATTCGGTTGGTCAATAAGTTTTGCCCGATTTGATGTTTGAACTTTGCGTTATCGATTTTCCGCAAGTTCTATTTAGCAAGCCTTGTGTTCATAATATGTTGTAGGGGGACTGGTAAGTAACAACTTCTATCTTTGGTTTCTTTTCGCACTCTCTCGGGCTCCTTGATATAACATTGTGTACATTTTGTGAGATCCGCTGAAAATTCGTGAAAAATGATTATGGATTCCTTGGCGTCAAGAATTTTTCCCAGAGCCTCAGCTTAGAACCAATTATATTATCAACAGTCATCTTCTATTTTATGGTAAGAATGAGCCGCTGCTTTATTTCTTTTATAAGTTATGGTTCTCGATATTAGATAAGTCCGGAAAAAGTAATATCGCTTCGATTACAAATCACGATGTCGAATGCAAAGCTATCCAGTTGTAGTAGTGCACGATTTACTCACTGACAATAGAACTTACTTTTCCAATTGAGACTTTAAACTGTGCCCTCCTGAACTTTTCGAGAAACAAAAAAATCATACATTTCGAAACTTGCAAATTTTCAGAAAAATTCCAATTTTTGGTGTCTGATTTGATAAAGTGTCCTGTCGAAGTGAATATGAATCGACCAAAGCCCCACTGAACAGCAATACTATAGGACTTTTGCTGCAGAATGGGTGGCATAACCTATCGCTAAATGCTTCCCTTAAATTAAGACACTTTGTGAAAGCACGTTTTCGTGCTCTGATTTCAGGAATAATCGCAATTCTCAGATAGTTCACCGATGGTAGCCCCTAGTTCAAAGTGAGTAGTACTATTGTAATGATAGTAGGTGCCCTTCTAAATCAGATCGGAATGGGAATTCAATTCGGTTCAGCGACATTAAAAATCGGAAAACGAGTGGCACCTTGAAATTTCGCGCGCAGCTTGTATATTTGTGACATCGATTCTGGCTAACTCGATGTTGAAGGTTCCTTCCATGAACCTTCCTGCATTCAGGACAGATCAGTCTTTCAATAAATAGGTTGCATGGAATCATCTCTCGATCCCTCATGAAACGGCAACTCGACAAAAATGCCGAGTCGAAACCGACCCGACCTACTTTCTCAACTCTCACTTCTCGACTATATGAATGGGCAGCATCGAAGTAGTGGGCGATGAAAAGAGGAAGACTCACTTTGTATAGTGAGCGTACAGGGAATTTGATCGCAGACTTACAAATGAAGCGCGATAGAATTTTGAAAAATTACAAAATCGGGCAAAACTTATTGACCAACCTGATACAGTCACAAATCGATCGATAATGGTTGAGATACTCGCCTTGCATAACAGCTCCTCCTCACAATCGGGTGATTCCTTCCTCTCAGAATTCGGAAGGCCCGAATCAACGGAGGTCTGGTTGTTGCAACACAGCCAGCGGCAACTGAAAGCAACAAAATTTTGAAGATTGTAAGCGAAATTTCCACAGCAGCACTTAAATTGGTACGGTGCATTATCTTCCGTTTTGAGGCTAGGAAGTCTACTAATCTCATTTATCTATCTTGACATTCACATATTGTCTCCATAATTTCTCTCCCTTGACACTTTGATTGTTATCTCCCACACATTAACCCAAAGTCGTATGGTACCATGTGATCTACAGTAACCCAAAATCGATATTCCGGGTTACTGTATCTTTCGCAGCGGCACCATCATTTTACACATCGGAGGTTCCGTTTTTGAGGTACTGTAGAACATACGGTACCATCCCACTATAGGTTGGGTTGACCAATCGATAATCGAAAATATCGGTTTTGACCATGAATCATGGGTGCGACGTGCCTGCCAAAAAAGTTGGTAGGCATGTCGCACCCATGATTCACGGAATTGCGAAGAAACGTTGCATGGGTTGACGCATGCAATGATATGGTGGAGACTAGTGAAGAATTGACTAAGCAGGCTCTTACGTCTAAGAAAGTGTATACATACAATGTACATTTGAGGTTTGAGGAAGGAGGGAATCCCCTCTCATAGTCTACAAACGCCGACGCCAAGTGCCACGCTCAGATGTTTTCTAATTGATTTGAATTTTACATTCAGTAAGACGTTCGATTCAGCTTATCTGGGTACGGTTTCCTTGGATACTGTACTCGTCTGGTCGACGTCTTACTGTATGGACTGTGGATTACCCTTGAGATTATCAGTTGAAATCAATTAGAAAGATCTCTGATGGGACTAGACTGAACCATCTCTAACGCTGGTCCATTCAAAGAAGAGCTGAGCTAGTTGAGTATTATAGATTATTATATTACATATTATTATTATATATTAAAAACTAAACTAAACTAATTATTACATATTATATATCATTATTATTATTGACTGAAGCGGGAGGAGAGTATATTATTATTATTATTATTATTATTATTATTATTATGGTATATTTTATAGTGGCAATTCCACTTGCCGACCTGAATCCTTACTGCCTTGAGAAGCTCAACACCAACTGCTACACAGAGATGAAACCCTTCGAGAGATCAATGGAGGTACGGCAAGGAGACTCCATTTCGTCGAAGTTGTTCACTGACGCGCTCGAAGATTGCACAATGGAACTCAACTGAGAGAACAATGAAGTCCTCATCGACGGGAAACATCTCTCCCATCTCCGCTTCACTGACGATGTTGCTCTCATCGGTACCGAAACGACTTCCCACCAGACGATGTCCACTGAGCCAGCTGATGCCGGAGATCGAACCAGTCTGAGTGCCAACAGGAAGACAGCTCAGCTGATGAGGAACACCTGGTGCACTGGATCTGCAGTCTCACTCAACGGCGTCGAACTCGAGGAGACAGACGCACCCATCTACCTCAGTCGAGAGCTGCGATGCGACGGCAACACCCACTCGGAGCTACTCCGGAGAAAGCGAGACGCCTGTGGCGTCTTCTCCAACATTCGCGAGGCGAACCCCCCAGCTACAAGACTGGAAACTATGCGCTTCTCTCTTCGACACCCACGTGCTACTCGCACTCTGCTACGACGTCGAGACATGGCTCCTGACGACCACTACCGTGACCTTCACCCGGAGGACCTACCGAGCCCTGGAACACACGCTGACCGAACGACACTCCCCGTGCAGCTGAAGAAGAACCAGCCGTGTGTCAACCCCCGACATACCTCTCTTCTACCAGACCCCATCATCCATAACAAGAGAACGAACCATCGATGGACAGACCGTGTGCTGCGAAGAGCAGAGGACAGATGGTCGACCCATATGTATCTTGACTACGACTTCACGCGCTATATCAATGCCAATAAAATAAAGTTATGAACCTAACCCTGATAGCAAGCCTTTACACATTTTTGAAATGACTCCAGCAATTAGCGCCAATTGATAATATTAGTTTGCAAATAAGTCTTTAAAATTACCTGGAAGAGGTCATCGAATTCCCCTTGTAAATGACGGTCGACGTCGAAAGTCAGCAGACTTAGCAGTCGACGCGATCCTTCGAGATCGACACTACGACCTGAACAGAGATCAAAGATCAATAATAAAACACTAATTTTGCTGCTGATTAAGCGTAGAAAATTTTCAAACAAGATATTTAAATTGTAGTTACATATTTTTTCACACACCTGATGCGCTAGCACGTTCAAAAATGAAAGAACACATGACAAGTTAATTCACACGGAATTCTCTCTCGCTCTTCAACTCTTCCCTTGCCTAATCGATATTCACGTAGTTACGTGACCCTCTGATAAGTAGATAAAGTAGGGTATATTCTACTCGACGAATAACAAGGAAGCAAGACCACATTTCTAGCACTTTAAAACAATTTAAAAGCGCAGTTGTACTAACCTGTCGAATGAGTGGTTCCGTCTTGCCTGCCTCCTCTCCGAGGAAGGCAGGATCGGTGGTCAGCTTGTCCCATGCGATCTCACGCATTTCGCATGCACGAGTGAAGTCGCCGAACGGTTCCTGAAAGATCGTTAGGTTACTGTATCATACACCCAATATACTCTCCAGACAAGGACAAGAAGCGATAATGTGTACAAATGCAGAGGTTTCTAGCACTCATGGCGCATACTGTATACTGCATACACATATTGCACCGATATTTACCGATTCTCTCAGATGTCTGACGTTACCGCTTAGCAAAATTCCACTACTCCTACCGTACTCCGATCCCTACAATAGTCTGATACCGTCACCAGCTAGATTAGTTGCACATCGTATGGATACGTTACAGTACGTCCCCTTCTACAGTACTTCAAACCATATCCGTCAGCTTCGGTATCTAGTATCCACCGTTTTACCGTATCCTTCAGCAACAGTACCGTGTTACGGAATACCCCTCTACCGTAACCCGCAGTACCTTGGTTTGCTTGGACGTCTCCTTGCTGACGTACGTGCCGAACAGCGGCAGATCGATGTCGTCAGCCCTGCGAGGAAATCATGGATTACGGTATGTACTGTTTACTGCATATCAATATATCGATTGATTAACTCACTTCTTGACGTTCTCGCTGTAGGGAGAGTCAGCGATGGCTGCGAGCACCCCCGCTCCGTCGCTTGAGTCATCCGCACGCGTTGCGATGCGCCATCGGCATCAGCTTCCGGCAGAATCTACAAAAACGTTTATCGTTTCATTAGCCAAAGTGGCGAGCGGATCGAGTCGTTTACAGCTATCACTTCCTCCCTTTGAAGATCAAAGATTCAAAAACGCGCGAGACAAAAAAGCTCGCGAGATTTGAAAGGGTCTGATCCAGTGGACACCACGGGTTAACGCACGTGGGGATATGACAAACCTATATCGAGCGGGTTTTGGAGCGTTCGACTATCGTTATCGAGAAAATTGATTGTTTTTATCGATAAAAGAACAATCGTGTGAATACCGTACCTTGTGCATCGCGACGCTCTAGAATCCGACGCTGCGCTATCGACGTCATATCTCCCAACTGTCTCCTTCTCCGCGCCGTCGGACCGAATGACACAGACTCGAATTACCCTGCAATAGGGACCATTGGATGAGTAATGGTGCTAAAAGTGTGGACGAGTAGCAGTCATTTCTAGTCAGACAACCCGACTAGACTTATGGGTCTATTCGAGAATAAAGTGAGGCACACTCTCCAATAGACCGACACGTTTAGTCCGGGTTTGTGACTCGAAATGACGACAAGTCGTCGACACTGTGGACACGATAATGATAGTTGGGACGACGCGGTAACTGGCGGAATTCTGCGACAGGAAGGTGGTGGGAATGAGGATGATGGCAAAGTGAGGAGAGGAGAGATAGATTGAGATAGAGAGAGAGAGAGAGCGAGCGAGCGAGAGAGAGTGAACACATTAGAGCAGCCTTGAGTTGCAACAAGGGATCCACATCGCATACAATGCAGTTAGGCGCAGACAGTTCTAGACAGGCCCCGGTTTTGCTCAGCTAGGCGCTCGAGACTATCAAAAGCCCCGCACCTACTGTATACGGTAACAACAAGGCGTGATTGAGTAGGTAAGGTTTTACTTTCTTCCCCACTTATTCAACGGATCAACACATACACTTAAAATTGAAGTGATGGTGATCAAGGGAGAAAAGAAGGAAAGAGTCAATAAACGATCTCACGTCAAATGTGTACTAGAGAACGACTCAGAATGAGGAAGGGGAATGCTATTCACATGTAAAGAGGGGATAATATTATTGATTTATGTCCAAAAGAAAGTAAAATCAAAGTAAACAAGTGCGTTCAAAATTAGATAAAATCGCGCGGTGGGCGACATGACTAAGTGGAAATAGAAACAAGGCAAAGAATACGATGATTTGGATGAGGAAAAGGCGGAAAGTAACGGAAAGAAGCGACATTATCTATGCACAAATAAAAGTTGAATGAGAGAGCGTCAAACTAAAACGGATACGGATTTTGTGCGCGGCAGTGCGCGAGTGCTAAACACAGCATAGTGAACTGAGAGCAGGGGCGGACGGCTAACCGACTGTAAATAGACAAAGAGGGCACATTAAAGCAGTTTGGAGTTGAAAATGGGAAGCACATTATGGTAAATACCGTCTACCTTTATTGTTCAAATGATGGAACATTGTACGTGTAATCGACTGAACGACTGAAGAGAGTCGAAATCGGATGGCCTTTGAACGACAAACCGAGTGAAAACCCGTTCGAGATCAGTTTGAAACGCTCAAAATTAGATGAAATCGCGCGGAGGGGCTACACGACTAACTGAGAAACAAAAGAAAGTAAAACTAGAGTAAGCAAGTGCAAAATTACAGTAAGATCAGTTTACGATTGAGCGGGCCACATTATTCCAAACCTACAGGTCAGGGTTAGAGCGAGAGAGTGAGCAAAAGAGAGAGAGTCCCTCTGCTAAGTGCGCGTCAGCACTGGCGCTCTCGCTCTCTCTCTCTCCCCCCTTCCCCCGAGACGTCTATGTCTCTGCCCCTCTCTCTCGCTCTCCGCACCCAGGTCTCCCTGTCACTCTCGCCTCCGCGCTCTCTCTCTCCCCTCCCTCTCTCTCCTCTCTCCCCTCTCTCTCTCTCTCTCTCTGAGGGGCTTCCTCTACCCGACGAGATGCGCGCAGAAGGAAGATACGAGCGACCAAACAAGCGAATAAGATGAATCCGACAGCCTTTTCACAGCTGCTGCAGCTGCCGCATTAAACTCGGCCCTATTTACTCTAATATCAATAAACAAAAATTGGGTACAGAGAAAGAGAAAGAGAGACAGGAGAGATCATACGAGATAATCATTGGAAAAAAATCCCAGCCTCGAACCCGGTATAGCGCGGTTTCCAGCCTTGATCCCGGAAAGAAATGGGAAAAAAATAAGATTCCAGCCTGGATACTGGTATATTTCCAGCCAGAAATTAGGTAGGATTCAGCTAGGAAAAGACACCAGCGGACACGACTAATGAGAATAGAAAGAAGGCAAAGAAGACGTTGATTTGGAAGAGGAAAAGGCGGAAAGTAACGGAATGAGGCGACATTATCTATGCACAATTTGAGTTGAATGAGGGAGAGCCAAGAGAGGGGAGTAGAGACATTTATGTAAATATGGACAGATTTGGTGGTAGGCAAAAAGTTAAACTAAATACTGCGCGTCACCTTACGAAAAGGAATTTGCGAAGGAGTTATTGAGGGAGTTGGCGAAAGAGCCCCGCGGTACTCCTTCTGGAAGTCCCCCGGAACTCGCCCGCCGCGTTCAGAGTAAAGGAGTCACTAGTGCCAAGCTTTTTAAAGTAGAATACAAACACAAATGCAACGTATTAACAATTAAACTTACTAAATTACAATAAAGCTTGTTTGAAAGGAATTGTGTAAAACTGGGTGCGCATTCGCTCGTCTGTATTATGTCTGGCTTTTCCCTGGCTCTGTGTCCGGCTCCGCACCTACAGTACACCGCATATCGCAGGCTGTCTTCCGATAATTTACTTTATACTTGTTTTCTAGCATACTTTCTTTTTCTCTATAACCGACATTAAATACGAAAAAGCCAATAAAGATAAACATGAATAAATTAAGACTTACTCTATCATAAGGTCCAAAATTGGCGTGTGCAAATACTTACTGCATTTAGTGGCTATCCGACTCCGCCCCTTCTTTCTCACGTTTGAATGACTTTCTTGTTTTCTTGTTTACCTCTACTTTTTATCACTCTTTTTATTATTATTTCTTCCATATTTCTGTCGTCCGATGTTTCCGTCTCGTTTACCCTGTAGTTTAGCTTGATTCCACCGCGACTTTTGCCGGAATCGTCGCGAAAAGTGCATAACATTGCTTTTCTGCCGCCTTTCCGCCCATTATTGCGATCGATTCTCTTAACTCGAGCTCACTTTCGATCCACTCACCCCATCCAAGCTGCCGCCATTGTTCCCTACCCGGTTCTCTCTCTATCCCGTATTAGTTCTAAGCAAACTCTCTCCCGAATGTTGAACTGTTCATTCTTCTCCATTTGCAGGATGCCAACTTAGGATCGTATCGGTCGCTGGTATTTCGGTGGTGTTCGACCTGCTACTGCAGCCACTCGATCTGCTCAAGGTAAATCAGTCGATAATCGAATCGCCATGGATACTAAGAGAAATTGATAATAATGTCGATTTTGTCTAAAAACTTTGCTTCCTTGGTGAGGAACTAGAATGTGGTATCATTCGGGGGCAGAGGGTGGTGCACTACGTAGAAATTGTTCTCCGTTGCAGGATGGTGACGTCTTCTCTGGCGTAATAAGCGGTCGATTCTCCTCGCCTCCACCTTCCTCTTGCCGCCCGTCCCTTTTTTGAGTCACTTTTCACCCTCCACCCCCATGTTTCCCTGATTTTGCACTACTTGTCAACCCTTTTTCTCACCCGGGACCGACCACAGCACACATCTTTCGTTCTTATAGGGAGTGAAATTGTTTTATCTCGTTTCCCAGGCGGGTTTGGCAACTTTTGAAAATAGTTTTGAGGTAGTCCATAGACAAATACTACCAAGGTAAAACCAAAAGATGCGTGCTGCGGTCGGTCCCGTGTCGGTCTTTGATAACCGGCGTCTCTCGGAAATATCCACGAAATGAGTGACTCCAGTGGACATAATGAAATAATCAGGATGCAATTTCAGGTGAAGGGACGACTACGGCGACGGATAGAAGAAAGTATTTGGGCGTGTTTTTTTCAATTTGGCGTAACTTTTGAACCAGAAGAGAAATCTCTATGACAGTTACAGTGAACGTAGGGAATCTGAAAGAAATACGGTGCGTTTACTGAGATTTCGTAATGGCTCCGCAAAGATTACATAGTTATAACGCAACCGAACAACACTAGATTAAAAAATGTTCATTCCCTGAAAAAAAGTGCAACTCACAAACTTTGATGTGACTCCGCTCCTTGGCTGCACACTAGGGATGCAGTTCGGTGCTCGTATTCCGGCATTTGGGGAGAAAGATCGGTAATACTTGTGATAAGAGGAAGGGAGTCAGAGAAAAAGAGACTACCAGAGGGTAAACACAACATCGAACCGTCATCCCTACTGTAGTCCAGCTTCATTTTGGCTGCTGCAAACTCAGATTTTGCTCCCAGACGCTTTTTTTTGTAGCAGCATCACTTTTTCCTGCATGCTGCGATGGGAGGGAGTTCCCTGAGGGTTCCGAAATGTCCTGTCTCTCTTTCTTTGCATATGCTCGCCCCACTCCTCTTTTCCGAATGCAGGCCGCGCGGGGGTTCCTATCGCAGCATGCAGGAAAAAATTCTGCTGCGAAAAGCATCTGAGACCGATTTCTGTGTTTGCATCAGGTAAAATGCAGCCGGAAGTGCGGAGTCGCAGCAAAATTTTTGAGTCGCACATTCTTTCCAGGGAATTTCAATAAATAACATTTATTTTTATATTTATTTATTTATTATTTCGGGAATAACATTTTTTCAATGAAGTGTTGTTCGGTTGCGTCATTACTACGTAATTTTTGCGGAGCCATAACTAAATAGCAGTAAACACACCGTATTTCTTTAAGATTACCTAAATGCTCTGAAAATTTCAGATATATTCCTCTTCTCTTTCGAAAGTTACACCAAATAGAAAAAAAACGCTCAAATACTGCACTGGTCGATAGACCATCACCATCTTTATTGATCGAACGGCCCCCGATGCTTTGGGAAGTGATTGTAGGGCAAAACACCCGGGAATTCTGAAATTTGTAGTTGTGTGGATTTACGATAAATTACTGTAGCGTGTGGCACTGCTGTCGAGATGTGCCACCTCTTTGAGGTTCGTATGGGGATAGAGGGCAGATTCCAATGCTCCCCTGCCTAACAATAACATCATTGCTGTGCGATGTAGTGACGAGAATATCGAAGAATAGGTGAGTAAAGATAATGAATAATAAAGAGAAGACAATGTAATATAAAGTAGACAATGTAAAGACAACGTAATTGAAGAAGCGTCGAATGAATATTGGCAATGAAGGCACGAGCATTGCGTTTGAGAAGAAAGTGAGAAACTCGGCACTGATCCAGTGATGATGGATCTAAGATAAGAGCATAAAGATGGAATAGAAGCGAGGAGAAGTTGAAGGTGCGAAAAGTGAAAGTGTAATATGAGTAATATAACGGGGACGGCGGAGAATCCTTCTGAGAGGAACTACTATCGTGTATTTTGAAGTAACGGTAACTCTTTGTAATCCTTGGTCATGCAATGGCAACTGAAGTGTTTTCATTTACTTCTTTCTCTCTCACGGTAAATTTAGCAGGTGGAAAAGGAAAATTTTATTATCCCCTATTCGCTGTGGGACGAAGGATCTGACATTCTGAGGATGTGCAAATCTCACTTACTTAGTCACTTGGGAGATTTATCTTCAACGAGCGGGGCCACATGTATCACAGCTGCTCCAGCATTCTCTGTCACGGGCTCGAATCATTAGTTATTTAACAATTTGAAGCACCCGCGAAGGGTGTGGCATCAAGTATAAAAGCGATTAAGAGGGGTGCATCAAGTATAAAAGCGATTAAGGGAGATAATCTAACATTGTTCATTTTTCATCGGTTTTATAGTCATCAGGTGACGATCGAGATTGCGGAGTGATGAAGATCTTTTTGACCTTCTCGTTATGTAGGGCATCGAGGCGTATTCCTCGAGCGAATCTCTCCGTCGTCATGGTGGTCTTCCCTGGGGAGCGTTCGATGAGGGAACCTCTGATTTACAGCGCTTTACAGTGATGGAAGGATCAAATTGATTTTATTTGCATCGCTTCCGCCATTTTCCGTTGACTTACCTCAAAGAATACACAAAAATAGGAGTATTGCCTAAGGATGACGTAATATTGCATAGTGATGATGTAATTTGTGCTCGAGATTATAGAGCAAACCATCGTGATTCCATTGATGGGTCTGCCAGCATTCTTCGTTAACTCAGAGCCGAGATACGCTCAAAAGTGCGAGCCTTGTCAACGGGCGGAAAATGGGCGTGTCCAAACCAGTGTCCTTCCGGAAATCGATCGCCGCGGACAGGAATCCAATCGAAACGCTTATTGCAGCTAGGAATCGGTTCTCCCATAGATTCTCAACCGAATCCACGCGCAAACCAGATCTTTAGAGCACGTCCTATAGACTTCCCCTTCGTCAGAACACAATATTGCGAAAAAGTGATTTTTTCGTGCCCTGCCGCCGTACCAAGCTCGAAATTTCACCCATACTTGAAAATGTGTAGACGATCGATAGTTTAATCAATACTTTATCGTTCTCTGTGCCCCCTCACGCGCGCATAGGTAACACAGGGAAGTGGAGAGTAACGAGAGTGTGAGAGAGTATCTGTTTGAGTGTGTGGAAAAGAGAGTGTAGAGAAACAGAGGAAGGGGGGTTGGAGGAAGGAGGCAGCGGTTACGGTAATTTGCCACTGGGAAAGTGACTCGTTACCGTAACTTGGAGATGGAGTCGTCCTTGAAGAACCTGTGAAATGCAGAGAAAAGGGGGAGGGATTGGGTGCTATTAAAATCCGTGAATCAAGAGAGAAGAAGAGAGCAAGAGAGGCAATAAAAGTAATATGAAAAACGAACCTTTAAATGGAGCAACACTCAGCACAACCAGAAACATAGTAAATCAATAACAACAATAATGGCGTAGTAACGATACCAAGCGAAAAAAATGATAGTATGAAATCAAGAGAAACCGTGAGATGAGGAGGAATTAGATAGAAAGACCAATATTTGTCTGTTGAAGCTGTAGATCATCCGAGTAGTCGCGTAGATTGTGTTGGAATCGAATGTGAGGAAAGACAAAGGAACACATAACATCAAGCAATATCTATAATATCTATAATATTCTTCTAAAAGCGATGAGAATCTTGGATGGATGATCGTGGTTTGTTTCTCTCGCTCTCTTCTCTTCAACATCGATACCTCCAAACTGCAAATTATTGGAATATACATGAAAACAGTGAAAATCAATCATAATCAATCCATCAATTGTACCCGATCTTTGTATCTTTACTCACCTTCATCCTCTTCATTTCTCTTCATCTCCAATCTCTTCCCGCTTTCCTCACATTCGCGATCCTCTTTGCAACCATATCTTGGGTTACCTGCAACTGAGTAGTATGTAGACAAAGCAATAATCAACCATGCTATGACAACTTTCAACTATGAATGGCCTCGTGTGCGAGGGCATTTCAGTGGAACTTGTGGAGCTCCCAAAAAAACAAAATAATATCGATATCCATATTTTGCGGTGCGAAAATGTAACACGGGGCAGAAATGAGTGAGAAAAAGTTGCTCCTTCATTTTCTAAATTCTGATATTTCGAGTTCTATTTACATCCACTATCATTTTGAGGGATAACATCACCCATTAAACAATTTGCTAAAGACATTTCTCTATCAACCTGTCTCAACAACTAAGTTCCAGAAAATGTAAATCTCGCTTGTTTCTGGTGGGCTGTTTTATTCACAAATGGGTGGCAGTTAAGAATGGAATGACACCAACTGGAATAACTCGAGATGACGGGAAAATAGTAGTCAGAGAGATTGCTATAATCAACTCTCTCACCTTATTTACAGTGAATGGGTCAATTTATCGGTGAAGTGTATCATTCAAAAGGATAGAGGATTAATCGAAAATGAAGTAAGCAACAAATATCGGTTATTTTTCTTCTAACAAACCAACCCTTCCATATCTATTGTAGTGTTTGTGTTTATACATTCACTCACGTTCACTCTTCTTCTCTCCTCTCCATCTCTTTCTCTTTCCATTCTGAATTTTCCTCCTCTCATTGCGCTCAGTTCACTCATCGTGTTCTCAGGAATTCTGTAAATGATAACACCATGGATTAAACAATCAGAATATATTTGTGTCCGCTCTACCCATTAACTCTATGAAATAGATGGATGGATTTATATGGACATTTTCCAAGTTAACTCACTTAAATTGACTTCATATATTTCTTCTTTCTCCTTTCTTCTTTCGTTTCTTCTCTTCCCTCTCTTCCGTCAATCGCTCTCGTATGTTCTGCAAGGAAATAACTTGAACGGAAAAGTATTGAGGCATAATAATTAAATCAGTCTATCTATTGGAATTGCACACTTCAAACTAAATTATATTCAATTTCTCACCCCCACTCTCCTCTCTCGATTCTTCTCTCTCATCTCTTTGATTCTCCAGTTGGTTGTCCAGTCCTTCCAGTGTCGATGTTTGCGATCTAGCAACTTGATGACGGTTTAGAAAGAGGTAACCCATTTCGGGTGGAGATTACCATTACAACAAACAACAATGCTTTATACAAGACAATCGTATCGAATAAACAACGAATCTCCTCATTGGATCCATCTCTCTTCTCATAGATGCGAATGCAATCTTCACTCACTTCATCACGCGGATTTGGAAGAAGTGAAATTCATCACCATCCTGTGAAGTTGTGCAATAGGAGAAAGTCGAAATAAGTATCATTATGAACGATCTAGTTGAAAAGAAGTTATTGTTCCGCTTTGTGTAATTACTCGATTAAATGCACATTTTGTAATTCGACTGAACTATGACAATTCACTTACTTCTCTCCATCTCGTTCCTCTCCCTCTCAAATCTTCACTCTCTTCTCTCCCTTCACAAATTCGTCGACATTTTCGATGATTCTGAAAAATAATGAAAAAAAATGATGGATACAAAATGGTTGCAAAACTATCATAATGATAATCTTCACTCAGTCGACACTAACTTTGCGTAGGTTTAAATTAGCCTATGGGCACAAATGAAGATGCAAATAGTGAGATACAACATCCGTCGATTTTAAGTAAATATTGATTCAAGTCCTCAATTTACAACTAGAAGGAATGGATGTGGTTAACTACTCATAAATATAACTTTTCACTCACATTTCCTCATTCATTTCTTCTCATCAATTTCTTCATTCTCCATTCCACTCTCACCTCTCTCCCTCCTTTCGATCAACCGATATTCCTGCAAAAAAAATAAAATGAATTTGAAACCATTGAGACCCTATGGTTATCTCAGTCAATCCATTGATGTAGTTTATTTAAATTAACAACTATTCAGTTTCCCACCTCCACTCTCTTCTCTCGATGTTTCTCATCTCAATCCATCTCGCATTGGGTTGTCTCTCTTGAAGTGTCCATGCATTCAATCTGAGTAGGGATGACGGTTTAGAGAGATATCCCGGTACGGGTGGGTAGAACCATTAACGAACACAAATAAAAAACTTTATTCAATACATTATTGTGAATACGACTTTTCTGATTGATTCATCACTCCTCTATTCTATTAAAATTTAATCTTCCATTTTTTCCCGACTAATTAGACTTTCAAGTAAGTGACATTCTTCAGTATCCTTTTAATTCCTCTGGTCACCCTCAGGAACCCTATGATTTATAATAACTCAAACCAACAATTTGTCTACTTCTCCAAATTACATTTCAAATAAAGCTCTAGTATTTCAATGGCAATATAGTTGTTTACTTACTTATCTATTTCTTCTCTATCTCTCCACATTTTCTCTTTTCAATTACATTGTCTTCTTCGATCGATGCATGACGATATGAAGTGAGGAATTGATAGAAAGGAAGAGGGAGGAAGGAGGGAGGGAAAAAGGACAGGGCCGGACATAAGACAGTGTGCGACAAATGACAGGACAAATACATTTATATGAAACATATACAAATTGAAGCCGTTATCTATTCCTATTTTTAATTTATTAGTACATTTAAATGTGATAACAATGCAAAAGAATGTCGTGCACATTGTACTACATCATCTATATTATTAGAACAATGTAATAATATTTGATATAGTTAAGTTATGAGTACTACATTTTGAATTAAACCGATAAAAAACCTTCTCACCTGGATCTCTTTTAGTCGAATAATGTAATGTTGTAGATTATTTAATTAAATAACAGTCCATTCCTTCACACACTCAAAATAAGTAGCCTGAAGGACAACATTCTTCTTCAAATCCAGATTTATATAAGAATTATAGACCGTTAGATTAAGATTTACCGATTGTTCTGTTAACAGATGCACTCAAGGAATTAAATTGATGAGATTTAGATCTCACCTCACTTCATCTTCATCATCATCTCTTCATCTCTTCGATCTCTTCATCATCTTTCCTTCATTGCCACCTTGATCCACCCCAATTCGACTTCTTCTTTTATTCACCATCCTTCATCTTCGTTTCGTCGTTCACTGAATAGCGGTAGCATAACTAATTGACATTACAAACCAAGACATTTGAATGAGTACGAGTGGTCACACAAGTCGAGCGAGAAGGGAATGGAGTGATTATCGACTGTCTCTAGAATGGGAGAGGGAAGTGATCTACTCTCTCTCTATCTCTTGCACAATATCGATCGTTATCACAAATGGGGAATGACTATCTCAAATTAAGTCAAAATGCTCAATTCTCATTTCTCTCAGACGATATCAATACCGTTAACTAACGGATAATCAGTGACAACAAGAGTAATGTTGGACTATGAAATCATTTATTCAGTACGACATGGAACTCCCTTTACACGAACTACACACTAATGAAACAACACCTTTGATCTACCTACCCCACAGTGATGATAATTGAATTTATTATCAATTTTTTATTGTTTTTTGTTGTTGTATAAATTGATGTTCAAATGATCACGCTCATTACATACAGAATGCTCGCTATTCAACGACGCAGACGTCAGCCCAATCAGTCGTACAGACGGATCCACCCCATTCTAATGCCAAATTCGAACATTTTCCGAGGGAAAATGCGCTTTAACAAGAATGCAGTGGATGAACTTGCGCAGATTTGTGATCCCTATCTGGCGCAGCCAAATCCAAATGGACTCCAAATCAACAAGAGTGATCAAGTAAGAACAGTTAATATGAGATAGTGATGATGACAAATATAAGATTCAAATGTTCCTATCGTCAATGGCCAGCAACTCATTCCAATCGATAATATGCGATCGATTTGGCTGCTCTCAGCAGACCGTGTCTAACACAGTCGACCGAGTACTCCACGCGTTTACTGATCCGTCTGTTGTTGAGTACTTCATTAGATTCCCGATCTAGGACCCTGCATGGAGGAGGTAATTGATCATTAAGAGCAAGGAATTCTTTACATGACAGTATCTAAAGTAATAGGGTGCGTAAGAAATCAATATACCGTACCTTGTGAACTTTCAGAAGAACTGCAGAAGACTTCTCGAGATCGGCGGGATTGAGAAACGTTGTGGGAGCAGTCGATGGGACTCTGATCCCTATTCAGACCCCACCCCATTCCATGAACACTTTCCGGTGCCGGAAAGGATACCCAGCTCTCAATGCGTGCTTCATTGTTGATTCATGGGGCCGTATTCTCTATTGTAACGCAAGGTTCCCCGGTTCTTCTCACGATTCGTTTGTTCTAGAACATTCGACAGCAAGACAAAAGATCAATTCTTTCACTTGCCCCGAGGGACTTGCTATCATTGGAGACTCTGGATATCGTAATGATGCAAGAGTAATGACCCCTTTCCCCCGTCCCACTACCCCACAACAGACCCGATTCAACAAGAAGCATAGTCGCACGAGAGTTATCGTGGAACAAGTGTACGGTATGCTCAAGCGTCGTTTTCCCGCTCTCAGTGGAAAACTTCGTTTTGGTGCTGCCAAATGTGCACGTATGATTCTCGCAGCGTCTGTGTTGTGGAATTTTGGGTTGGATAAGGCTCACGGAGCACAGAGAGGAAGAGGACCAATCGATCGTCGTCTCCTCATGCCCCCTTCTTCCAGAAATGTTCGCAATGTGGTTATTGCTTCCCTTTAATATAAATTGTATTTTCCAAACCATTTTGCAATCTTTGTGATAACAATTGATATCCAATACGACTTTCTAAACAAAACAACAGATAACAAACAATAACTCAATTTACTAATTCACAATGATCAGATCACCAGTGAGTATTCTAGAATATATCAATCACCTCAGTCTTCTTAGCCGCCTGTTTATTATTCAAATCTACCGAGACCTCATAAGGTCCTGGGAGGGAATGCGTAGAATCCAGTTTCTTCTTCTCATGGCTCTTTCTTTCCTGAAATTCAGTATATTCCATGAATATTGCAATTTTTTGAAGTTTCCTGTGACGGATTAGTAAGGCTATAAGTGATACCCACATATTGATGAAGGACATCTTTGACGTCGTCGATACAAATTGGTCTATTAGCTGATACCTGAAGTAATACATTTTTTTTTTGGCAATTTTTATGCCGATTTCATCAGTTTGCGAAACAAAGAAAATTTAAATCTCTACACAATTAGTCTTACCCATTAATTTAATCTACGTAATATCTACCTCTTTATGGGATAACATGCACACAAATGTACATTTTTGATTAATAGTTGATTAATAGTGATTAATAGTGATTAATAGTATAGCTAACGTCCTCTCACCATTACTCTCAATTTCTCCATACACTCAATTGCTGCATCTCCCTTTTCCAATTGTTGACAAAGCTCAAATGTTAATTTCTTTGTATACACCTCGGGACACTCACGATTTTATTGATTTCAGATTGACTTCGGGCGAGATCTCTCATAGAATCACATGAGTCTTTTATCGACTGCAATTTGGAGTATGAATTAATTAGAACTATTGTGTTATTTACCTTTGAAGTCTCCATTTGGCATGCAATCAACTCCTTCTCTCCAATTCGTGCACTTTGTGTCTTCTCGTAAGGCTCCACCTGATAACATAGAAAATGCAGTCATACTAATCGACAACAAACAAGATAATCCATTACCAAGTAAACACAGAATACCTTATTTGGCTGAAATCCCTTGGCCCTCGCTCTTTGAACCATCGCGTCTCGTTCAATTCGGAAGTACTCACTCAAACTTTTGTTCTGAAAAGAGACCTAATTGTGCTCCAACTAGTGAATCAAACCTTTGCTTGATCAAGCCCTCGTCTACTCAGAAACGTCTTTCGTTTCTTAGACGAATTCGGTCGCACGATGGATTGCTGCAAAGGTGACAGATTGATTTAATATTAACCTAGAACATCTTCTCACCTTCTCAATTGCGTCCACATTCTTCAGTGTATCCTCATCTTCACTATCCGTCAGAAACAGATCCTTCTCAATATTCGATTGGACTTGGGATTAATGATTTTAAACAGCAATAAATAAATGAGCTACTCACATGACCAGTCTCAAGGGTCAACGGACCCACTCCCAAAGCTCCCTCTGTGTTTTTCCACCAAGGATACCAACATTTGCTCCACTTCAGATGGGTGATCTAGTTTGGATACTAGTTTCTCCTTCGCGGGATCTCGTCCACCACCCGTACCATTGATATAACTGAACCAAATATTAATAGAGTACAAAAAAATACGGTACCTTTGTTGCGTCATAAGTGCATTTCTTATGGTCCCTTTTTTCTCATCAAAATGAGCTTTGAGTTGTCTCCAACTCTTGGGATGATCATTGATATATCTCCTGATATGGTAAGAGTACTCTAGCTATTAAATGAAACATTTCATTAAATATAGGAAATTGCATTTCCACATGTAGTATATCACAACTTCCATACTTATCTCACCAATAATGAGTACCAATACGATAATCATTGGAAGCATATTTCAACATGGAAACTATTTAACCATAACAACTTTGGAACTTCTGTTATCATGTACATTCTTTTTACACATTTCTTTTTGAAATTTTTTTAATGATCTTACATTAGAATGAAGAAATAATATGTAGGAAATAAGACTCACTTATTATATTCTTCTTCTATTTCCTCCCAGTCAGTTTCTTTCTTCTTTCTTCCATCAACTTCTTTGCCAGGGTTGTTGTATATCGTGTCTTTTCTCCCACACACGTCGTATTAACCAATCCGACCGTTCACCTTTGATATAAACCTGCAATATGCAATGTTAACTGTAACTACAAAAATCCATCTCACCCCTCTCTTCCTCCCATCGTCTTTTCCTTTTTCTTCCATATTTCTTCTCTTCAACTCTTCCACAATCAACTTCTTCTTCGATTCGTAATCGCGACTGGAATGGTTAGAATAAATGCCAATTATTTTTCACATTCAAACACGGCGGACTTCCACTTCAATTAGTGGGTAATGTCAAAATAATAACACAATTATTGAAATTATTGGTGAGGACACGTAGAAGAATTTTTACACTAGTGGTGTGTGTGGTGGCATAGACAGTACGGACAAACCAATAACTATACTCAATCTTAGGTAACACTCCTTTAGTTGCTACTGTCCCATAGCTAAAGAAGCACTCGTTCCTATATCTTTTCTACACCTCATAGTTACGTGTACGTCTTTATGTAAATACCTTATGTCGTGCGAAGAGACGAAGGACTGCACACAATCCGACAAGTGCGAAGGTAGCGACTGAAAATGATACATCTCTTGAAGAGATGAGAACCAATACATAGATTACAAAAATGATGATTGCACAGAATCTTCCGTGATGGTACATTATAAATCATTCAAAATACTCCGACAAAGGCTTCAGCTGTCGCTCAGAATTGAGGGCATACAATAGAACAATTTAACCAATGAAACTAATAAACAACTAACACAATGATGGGATATTCAATTAAAAATGATAATGTATAATGTGACAGAAGGACGCATGCAACTTCCCACCGGAAGTGGCTTACGGTGCCGCATGTCAATCAAGAACTGAGTTTTCTAGATTTCACTCACTTGAAATCTCTAAGTTCCTCTCTTTTTCCGCCTCAAAACTAGAGAGAGGGAGTATATCAGAGACGCAGAGAAAGAGAGGGGGTGAAATTTTTCGAGTTGCTTCCCTAGCGTCTCGAATATTTGGGGGTCTCTCATCGTCTCGACTCTCTCACCTCCCCTTCCCTAAAGTGCCATCTCTCGTCTCGGATTTGGGGAAAGCCCGAAAAGAGAGAGCTTTCGGGGGGAAATTTCGGGTGATCTACCCTCTCTCCTCCCCCAAAACAAGTGAGGGAATCGCCAAAATTTTTCGAGCTTAGTACGGCGGCTGAAGGCAAATGGTGGCCTGCCGCGACCATATTCTCAGGATCATCAGCAGTCATGATGGTGATCATTTTGGTTTATTGATTGGGTCTGTGCGATGTCTAAAAGGTGAGATGTGGTTTTCCGACCTCGATTTTGCAGCTTTGCTGCAGCCAAGTAGCGGCACCGCAGCAACTTGAAATTTTTTTATAGGTAGACCTTGGGCATGTCTTAACATCCTGAAAGTTAGGAGAGCAGGAAAAATTCCTTGAAAGAATAATGTCCATTCAAAAAAGTATGCATCGATTGCGTCATCACGACGCAATAACGGGAAGATTTCGCAATACCCTAATAGTTGCTTCGTAATCTCCAATGGATTTCGTATTACACCCAAGCATGTCGCGTCAAACCTTCCTGGGGTTCTAAAGTTATATCAAAAAGAAAAAGTGCCCGTAAACTTTTGTCCGCTACTGTACATAATGCGGCAAATTTTCGAGCGACACATTTACGCAAATGAATTCTTCTTTAGAACGTTACGGTCACTGGAGTACTTGAGTGCTCAAATAAATCCCGGGTCATGGTTGCGAAGTGCCTACCAAAAAAAGTTTTTTTTAATATCTACAGATGTCTCCTCGACCATACGGGTTTTCCGGGCAAATCTTCCGAACTGATAGAGCAATTGGCAGAAACAAATATCTACAGATGTTCTTCGACGAAACCAGTCTACAGGGGTACCGTATAGCTCTCCTCGACGATACCAAAATTATAAAATTCAGTTGGCAGAAACAAATATCTATAGCCTACGCCCCCTCCACTCCTCTCAGCACCTGCAGCAAGAACAGCTTCGACGACTCGTGCAGCAACAAGGAAGTTGGCGGAGTCTGCCCTAGCTGCAGCAAGGGATCGTGTGGAGCCCCACTTGCTGCAGCTGCTGCAGACAGAGGACCGGCAAATCGCAGGTGGGACACAACACGAGGATAGCCTCGTGCACACAACACGAGGATAGCCTCGCAACAGACCGCTGATCATCTCAGGACAGGCTCTCGTTGCTACTCAGGCATAGGGGTGGCCAAGACCGCCTTGCGTGTAGAAGACCTAGCACCTTTACCTTTACCTCGTTGCCAAAATTCCGGTTGCCGAATTTTCTCCCCCCAGAACCAAGCAAATGAATGCCAGAACTGCGGACCCGATCTTACTGTGGGCCCCGCAAATGTCGCTCCCCCCAGTTCCTGGCAAATTCACATAGCGGGTTCGGTAGGGCAAGCAATTTGGAGTCGAATGAGCTGCTAACTTCGCAAAGTCACAACCGTGCAATGCTATG
Source organism: Pristionchus fissidentatus (assembly GCA_036245785.1). Classification (NCBI taxonomy): domain Eukaryota; kingdom Metazoa; phylum Nematoda; class Chromadorea; order Rhabditida; family Neodiplogasteridae; genus Pristionchus; species Pristionchus fissidentatus. The sequence goes on from BTSY01000007.1 coordinate 6,350,633, forward strand.
AATGCAATGGATGAACACACCGTGTGATTTCATAGCAAACATACTTTCATTGTTGAAGTTATCTGCTTTCGATTTGCTTCTCGAAAGTCTCGTTTTTGGTTCAACACCCTCTCTTCTGCGTGGGAGGACGCACAGATGTGCCATGCAATCAGAGATAAAGTTCAAATTTTTGCATCGAAATCGTGAGAGAGTGGATATGACGCTGTTTACGTTAGGATCAACAAGGTCTCAACAGAGGTCAGGAACAGGCCAAAAATCGAAATCGCTCAAAACTTGGTCCTAGGGGTAACTTTCGACGCTGAACACGCTGGTGCCATCGATTTCGCAATCTGACCCCTCTGGGCGCCGGTATGGCGCCGCGCCTCTTTGGCGCCAAACTTGTTTTTCGAATAAAACTCGCTTCGGAGTGCCCATAGAGGCACGAAATCTCGCGTTCACTAACAGAATTGATGCTCTATCTCATGGACTAGGTGGCTGGTAGAAGCGATTTCTCGTTTTTGAGAAAATGCGATTTTTTGATCCAGAGAGTAGAAAGTGAATTTACGCATATATATGAAAGAGCTCGTCATACTGATCAATTTGATATATAACACTAATAGGTTTAAGCCCTGCATCGAAAACTATTCAAGTTTTGCTGATTTTCGTGCGCGCGGAACGCGTGTGCAGACGCGGCATCCGCATGGCCGATGCGGTAGTGGTCTAGAACTGCAATCCGAAGGTCACTGGTTCGATTCCAATTGGTTGCAAAAGTTTTTGCCGAATTTTTTTTTCATCGAAAAAATCACTTTTTCAAAATTTCAGAAAATGTGCCAATATGGTCAGGAGGTGAAAATTCGATGAAAAAAAAATTCGGCAAAAACTTTTGCAACCAATTGGAATCGAACCAGTGACCTTCGGATTGCAGTTCTAGACCACTACCGCATCGGCCATGCGGATGCCGCGTCTGCACACGCGTTCCGCGCGCGCGAAAATCAGCAAAACTTGAATAGTTTTCGATGCAGGGCTTAAACCTATTAGTGTTATATATCGAATTGATCAGTATGACGAGCTCTTTCATATATGTGCGTAAATTCACTTTCTACTCTCTGGATCAAAAAATCGCATTTTCTCAAAAACGAGAAATCGCTTCTACCAGCCACCTAGTCTATGAGATAGAGCATCAAATTCTGTTAGTATGCGCGGTATTTCGTGCCTCTATGGGCACTCCGAAGCGAGTTTTATTCGAAAAACAAGTTTGGCGCCAAAGAGGCGCGGCGCCATACCGGCGCCCAGAGGGGTCAGATTGCGAAATCGATGGCACCAGCGTGTTCAGCGTCGAAAGTTACCCCTAGGACCAAGTTTTGAGCGATTTCGATTTTTGGCCTGTTCCAGCCACTTGTTGATCCTAACGTAAACAGCGTCATATGTATATACCCCGCTGAAATTATATCTCGTATGCGATATCTGTTTCTACTTTTCGGGATCGGCATAAATTGGTCTCGCCTAATATTCGTGCCAATTATCATCACGGTGCAAACATAAGGTGATCCTATCGAAAGCAGTTGAAAATAATTACTCTATTATTTATTTTAACTTTACTCATTACCGACTCATTTTTCAAACAAAGAACGGAACCAGAGACCAGTTTCGTCTAACTCTCGGCTTTCTTCTGCAGTCATTCTAGCCTCTACTCTCATTCCTTGTTTCCACATTTCTTTGTTTACAAGGTAAGCAGACTCCGAGACATGTGCAAATCTAGATATGCAAAGGTGGACTCGAGGAAACTGTGGTTCTGAAAACACGCGCTCGTTATCCCCCCACTTTCCACTTTTCTAAATGCCATTGCTGATATAATGTTTAGACCAACGTTCGATATAGGTTTCGGTACACTACAACATGTCCTTTCTAGTTTGGTGGCGACTCGTGTGTTCTCTTATGGGAGTGAAAGGAATACTGATCATAATGACTAGCGAATCGTGCAGGAAGGAACACTTACTCCAACGGGTCCAAGACATTTGTAACTATTTCAACAGAGACTTCGTACCACAAGGAAACATTGAAATGTACGTCTTTCTGTGTTTTGGTGAAATGCGTGAACCTCTCGTGATTCACCGGTGAAAGAGAAAAGAAACGTGAGCCGCACAATGCGAAATCATCAAATTTCACACCCCATTAGGGGACAGTGAGAAAATTTCGTCCAACTTCAATTCCCGATATCCATTCTAGACTCTGTCTCAGAGTGTGGAAGAGCGCGCGTTTTCAAAAAGACAGATAGAACCTATTCATCACTTTTTGCTGGTTTTGTCTTCCCCATTTCACCGCTTCTATAAGGGGAGAGGGGGAAACGTTACGCTCAAAGACCAAAGGATGTTTTTGCTTCCAACACTGTTTTCGTACAGATCAGATCTCTCTCTTCTCTCTTTCTCCCCTTGTTTTATGTCTTCTTCTCCTCTCTTGGGGAGGCTTTTTAGTGCAATAAACACGTCATAATCACAGTTTCGGTTTCTTCCCCTCTCTTTACGCCCCTTCATTCACTATCCGAATCTGTTCCCTTCTCCTCCCTATGGCTGAACTGCACCATTCATATTTTCCCCTCGAGTGTTCAGCTCTTTCGCAATTTTTCTCCTTTCTCCTCTTCTTGATTTCCTTTGCGATTTTGCTATAAAACCTCATGGAATTGTCATCAAAGCTATTCTATAATCCTTGAGTTTTGCGCATCTTTTTAGTCGATGTGCGGTTCTTACTCATATTTTCATGCACCACCGGGCCTGTGAGACATTAGCACGGCGTGTTGTCATAATGATTTTTGAAAGGCCATCGTATATTCCCTTCGAAATCGAATGGAGAATCAGGGGATTGGCAAAATACCGGTGCGCAGTCTCTTTCACTTTCTAGCCTCTCTCACTGGCCCTTTCCCATAGCGAGACTGGCTCTCTTTTGATCTACCTCTCTGCTATACCCCTGTGAAATGCCGTGCATTAGCACTTTCCGTGAATATTATCACTACTCCGGTTGGTATTGCAAATATTTCCCTTTACAGGTGGGTGGGATGTCATTCGCTTCTGCTATTGCCGCATCTTCACTCGTCCTCATGGAAATAACCAACAAAACCGTCGAGGTCACATTTCTGAATCATTTTTTTCTCAATAACAACACATAAAATATGGACCCGCCTTCAATATTGCCTAAACACTTAAGAATGCGCAAAATATGTGACTTCGAGCTTACCAAATATTAATTTCTCTCTAGGTGATCGTCAACATCAGGAACAAAATCGGTGGCGGCGAGCAGAAAAACAATGACTTCGTGATGTTCATCCCTCCAAAGGTGACAATCCCAATTATCACTTCATCGATACCTCACTCTGAGATTGCAACAGTCGTAAATGAATTGTATTTTAAAAACTTTGTCATTTTCGATGGTGGTTGAAATGGGGAGAACCGCGCCTTTCCAATTTCAATAAATATAATGCCGCGTTCGATTCCCGGTCGTGCGTACCTCCATGCGTGCACAATTTAAAAAAAATTGATTTCAGAACGTCTTCGCCGAGGTTCTTTATGGTGAGGATCCAACTGATGAAGAGCTCGAAAGCAACGATAAGGACAACAACGAAGATTAATGATCAGACTCTTCCTCACCCACCTCTCTTTCACTTCTCTCTCCTCTTCCCTCGCAATTAAACTACTTAGGTTATGATTGTGTGACAATGAGATTCTCATGGATCTCTATTATATCGTGTCTCTATTGTAGCCTAATAGAGACTGATACGCATATCACATATTATGACTAATGCCACTTGCTCTGATAAACTTCTTGAAACAAATTGGGAGAGCTGCGGATGTCTCGAGTGTTAGGGAGGAGACTCACTAGGGTGGCACCGACAGGCACCAGTTCATTCGGATCTACCTCACGCCATGAAGTGGGTGCTCGATCTCTTCGTGTGAGTTCCTTCCTCGTCAAGTATTGTTTCAAAAAAAATCAAATTAACGACCCTAATTCAGAGCACTGTGCCTTGTGCTGTTCGAATTCCTAAGATGCAAGAAGGAGGCTATGGTTAACAATACGGTGCTCTTCATACATAAGATTCCTCCTCAGGACGAAGCCAAAAAAGATGATAACTCCACAGAGAGACCCGTTACTCCCGTAAGTTAGCCGAAAAGAGACTAATCTAGGAAAATCTTTCTAATTTAGAACGAAGTTGCGATCAGCATCGACCAACTCAAGGATATATTTCCCGCACGAGACATAGTATCAATTTATGGAAAGAAGAATTATGGCAACTTCCTCAACTGCACTACTGCAGTTTATGTTCTGTTTCCACTTTGCGTGAAATCTCTTCAATCTTTGCGTGATAAAGAATCTGTTCCTAACCTCATCAGTCCTGAGAGCATTTGAAGAAGCATTGAAATGGCTACCAAAAACCGCATATAAATGGGTAGCGGCCACAGAGAGTAAGGGGAAGAAGAAACCATCAAACACTCGACTCGCGGTCGACTCAAATTGAATAAGGATCCTGCTGGGGCTATTCCATCTATCACCGTCCTTCCCAATATCCTCCCATCTTCTTCTCTGTTCTCCTTTCTTCCACCAAATCGACGCGTTCTCTTTTGGCCGCAAACGTTTCCTCCCGACAATTTAACAGGCAAGAGATGTGCATTTGAAGAAATTATATATTATTCACATAATTTCAAAATTTGACAAGTCTAGGGTCTACATTCATATTCATCCTCACATGTCTGAGCAGCCTCGACTCCGAAGTCGAAGAGACCCTCCACTCGTTCGAATACTCAACTTTCTCCGGTTTGTTTCTCCAAGACACGATTAACCAAACGAAAAAAAACAAAAGAACACACGCCAGTGTTCTCTCATTAATCACCTAGAGACGAAGGAAATTAAGCAGGAAAGAAGCTTCTCCTCCTTCTCAATCTCATCCATTTCAGTGATGTTCGCTTCTTCTTTCTGTGTCTTATCGGACGCCGACAACACTCGGGAGTCAGAGTTATCGTAACACAGGTTAGGAACATTGCTCAAAATTTGAGCATTCCTTTTTTCCGTAGTTTTTGAATTCAATTGGACTTCGGAATATGCTTTCTATGCCCTTTCTTTGTACTTTTATGCCCTTATTCCTTTACGCATACCTCTTGAGTTTATTCTGTCTCGGTTAATGAGCAAATACTTGACATTTACTGATTGGCTTATGCAGCCGACGCCCCTGCCCACTCCTCCTTCCGAGCCCTCTTCAACTTCTGATGAGTCTCCCATCCGATACGTGACTCTCACAGTCGAATCTGCGAAACGAAAGAGGAAAAGGAGAAGTTCAGTTATTAGGAACTCAGTAAGCAAGACGACTGTAGTCAGGAAGACGAGAAAAGTGATGGTGGGAAGAAGGCATAGTGTTCCTGAGATGAGAAGAACTACATTGACTGCGTATTATGGACGACGAAAGAGTGAATGGTCTTGTATTTGCACACAAGTCTAGTTTTAAAAAAATCCATTTCGCTTTTCAATGTCGCATAATCTAGTGCTATTTTTTTGATAATTCTTGGTAATGTTCTGGCCATCTTAACAACGAGTATCAACTTTAATTTTGTATTACGCCCATTTTTGTATGATCAGATTGCCAATAAATCTAGATAATTCTCCCATAATCACGTATTGTGTGCCATTGCGATGACAGTTGCGATCCTTTGAATTCAAGACAGCAGTGAAAACAATGCCAACGAAAGGGTAGTATCATACTTGCGAAATCATACCACATTATTTTCATTGTGGACAATATAACCTGCATCAAAATTCTGGAATTGGAGTTGTACTTGTGCGTTATTATAAAAAAATGTTCATACAACTGATTTTTTTGTTCGTACAACTAATTCTATTTTTTTAATCTTATGAGACCACTCGTAACCTTTTCAACGGACAAGAGGCGGAAAGACACTTTGAGACTCAGAGGTTTGTGCTTCTATGAAAATCGTTAACACTATTTTCATGATGTCTAGCCAATAGCGTTTGAGGTGAAATTTTTTTCACCAGGACTTTACTCTTTTAGTATGGAGATCATTGATGTCGAATGGACTTACTCAAAATAGTATCTTCATTTCCCATCTGAACACGGTTTCAAAACTATAGAAAGGAGAAACAATTTCTTGTCTTGTTTATTTGTCAATTTACAAATTTCCCTTGTTCCGATTTTAATTCATAACCTTCTCACAGCCTTTTCGTTGTATAATTCATAAAAGGAAAGGTAAACGAGAAACCGGATGTGCCAGGAGTTAGTTCCTCTTTCCTTTTTACATTTATCAAAGTCTTTTGCGGCGTCTATTTACACCGACGTACGAGCGCATTCTCCCACAATGTTTCACCAAACACTCGGACTCATTGAAGAAAAGGAATACAATATTGTTGATCTGATCTTCGACCTTCATTTCCGCCACTTACTCCATTCCAATCTTCGTCATTTCCAATGTGTTTCTCACTTCGCATCTACACTTCATTCAGATTGTGGCGTCTTCTGACTAATCTGAGAGAATGGGGAGAGAAAGGGCTGACTCACTCATTTCAAAGAAGGAAAAGGGGATAGAATAGAACGGAGAAGAGAATGCTCCGAATACGTTCGCCCTCCATTCTCGAACCCCGCGTCGGCGGGTATCCACTAACCGTTTGAGTTCTTGATCTTTGATCTTTCCAGAATAAGACCTTTCCAGTTCATTGCAAAAGGAATCCTTGTCGTGCAAACTGTCGTTCTCACAATATATCTCGTTATCCATCTTTTCATCAGTGACAAGCCGGAACCTTTAGATGTTCTTGTGAGAATTTCTGTCCTCTTCTGGAAGATCTTTTTTTAAATTTCAGAGGATTTGCTTGTATGTGGTCACTCTGGTGAGTGTGATTACATTCTTTTTCGCACTACGACTTCGCAAATGGATTCTCCTGATCCCGTTGCTAATCTCTGAGGTGCATTTCCTTCTTCTCACTAAATTCACCTTCAATCATCAGATCGTCTTGCTCGCCTACAATGTTTTTGTGCTTTTCCAAGTCACTTTGAAAGATATTATAGACGGTAACTGAGATAATTAATCAATTTAAGAAAGTATGAACATATATTGCAGATAAAACTGGCATATACGTATTCCTCGCAGTTCTGGTAAGGCTTTTTGAAAAAAAATCATTGGTCAAAATATAATGTGTGATTCTCGAGCCACCTTTAGGTGTACTCCAACTGTCGCATGCGTTTTTCTCGAAGCTGATCCATCTTTCCTTCCGATTAGTTTGATGATTCAAACCTCGCGCCTGTACTTGATATAATTGCTCTACTAGTTAAGAAATGTGTGAACTTTAGAACACTCGCATCTATGTTTATTATGTAGATGCCCTAAGCTGCAACGGAAATATGTGTGAATACATGAAATGAAAAGGACGCACTGATGGAGGGGGGGGGGGTTGGAAAAAGGGGGTAAACCTGTATCTTTTTTCATGTGATACTCGAGTGTCCTCTCACCATTTATCTCTCCATCCGAGTTCTTCTCTACATGAGAACGATGGATCGAGCGGTGAAGACGACTCGTCAACTTTCTTATGTCGGCAGCATCACTAAGGAAACGCTGAGGAAGGAGGCAGAAATGGTAAGCATCTGAGTCACGCATATCTATGGAGAATCATCATTCTCAATCGTTTCGCGTCATCGATATTTGGAAGTGAATAAAGAACGTTCAATGGTGGAATTTAACTAATGCCGGCCAATCTTAATCAGAAAACTGTTTGACGTGATAAATATGGAACGAATTCAACATAATAACTAAATAATAATAACGAAAGTTTAAAATATTTTGAGGTTGAGCGAAGACGCGCCCAGTCGATGAAGATTTACCGAGAAGAGGTGGAAATGGAACGAATTCAACGTCAGCCTCGCATCTCTGTCATTTCTCTTCCACTGGAAGAGAGAGAACCATCCACGTCCACTACTTCTTCCCATGTAGAAGTGTCGGATGCATGAATGCTTTCCTTATTCCACTCTATTTGCTTCTTTCATTTATCTAAACCGTGTATAAACTTCTTCTGTTCAATCTGACACTGGATCAAGAGGGTCAGACTAGAGAGCAAATAGATACTCAGTACCACACTCCATTCCACTCTATTCATTCTGGTGTTCCACCAAATGAAATTCTGCGTACTTTGTTATCTGTTTATAATCGTTAACTTTCACGATGACTCGGGAATGAAGTGGTGAGTGAAACATGTAAGTAATTGTTTGATTTTCTCTCTCAGGAACAAACAAAGGAAGTAATCGACTATTCCGCTGAGTTTAGTGTGGTGAGTGATACTTCCCCTGACCATGTAAACATCTTTTGTTAGGAATGGTTCGGTCCAGCACTTCGATGGAGTGAGCAACAATTCAATTGATCCTATATCAAATTGAAAGAGGGGAGATTGTGGAAACCCGAACTGACCATACCGATGTCGGTCGGTTTAGTAGGAACTATTTATAACCACAGATTGATTTTATCTCACGAATCACAAATTCCAGCGTGAGCATCAAGTACAGTGTAGAGGAAGACAATCGACATCTGGTCGTGAAGTCTAATGGAACCGTCAAGCAAAGCATCATAGGAGTGTTCAGTACTCAATGCAAACAAGAAGTGAGTCACCTGACCACTGTAGTGAGCATGTAATTGATGGATGCTCTGTCAGGTACACGAATTTCCCTTTGATGTTCAACTGTGCCCGATTAATATCGGCCCGTGGTTCCATCGAGTAAGTTACAGTATTATATATTTTAACAAGGAGCATGTCTTCAGGTGAACGAAGTGAACATTAGAGATGTATCGATTGGATCGAAGAAAGCTATGTTTGCAGTGGGTTGAGATCTTTCATTCAAAATTGTTATAATTACACTAAAAGTAATTAATATTAATATTAATATTAATTAATATTAATATACTAATTAATATTCGTGACGTCTCTCAGGGCAATTCGGAGTAGGAAATTATCGTAGAGAACGCATCACTGTCTATGTACTTTGATCACGACGTCAACTTCGTGTATCGATCAGCCCGCTTCGCGGTCAGCTTGAAGGTCTAATTGAATTTTGGAGTTCGAAAAATGCGAAAATTAAATTGATCTTGTGCTGTGCATGAACTGGGTAGAATTGGGTAGATTGTATTTCGATAAATGAATACAACATGCCAGCTTCAAAGGCTATACGCAGTACAAGATCAATCGTGATGTCCTCTACAAAAAGTATTCCCAGTTAAAAACTCATATGCGAACATTAGGTACCGATGAAACGTCACTCTGAATGGTACGTGTGGACGTTTCTCGTACCCACTTTCATCATTGCAATAATCGCGATATTCGGCATTTTCGCGCCGACGAATCACTATGGAGCACGGAATGAAAAAGTGAGCGCAGATCTTTTTCATAGATATCGCGACTCACGTTTTGACCGAGCATACATCTGGCACATCATAGCACTTGAACCGCATTTTTCCAACACAGTGTAGTTTTGGAACTGATTTTGAAAATCACTTTCACTCATTCAACCTCACTCATTTTTCTATTCAGACATCGCTCACTCTGACTACTCTCTTCTCTGGCGCAGGTATGTTCCGTACCACCTCATCCACAATGCCCCACGAAACCAAAATCCCCGTGCTAGGTAAGAGGCGCCACCAAGAGAGAAGGGATAAAACACCAAGGTCACAGTAGTTTTTTGCCTCGCGATGGGAGGGGGATGAACTCTATGTGGTCTCTTGCAGGCGACTTCCTTTTTACTGAAATCGTATTCTTATCAACTTCCGGACTTGTGTCGATGCTCTTGCATCGACTGCATTACCACGCATTGAGCAAGAAGTGGGAACCGCCCCGCTGTTTGGACCGGGTGAGAGTTTACATTGTGCATTGAGAATCGAAGTTTTGATCCATCATCTACCATTGTGAAGAGCTGCAGTGGTTTTGTGGCTCACTATCTTCTTTTCAGGTCCTTGACTACAGTAGAGAACAATGGACGAGCGAGAAAGAGGAAACGCCAGAAATAGAAGGGTACCAAAAATCTAAAGAAATTATCGGAACAGTAATCTGATTTTAGGTTTCTGACAGACACAAATCATATTCTGAAGGAGATCTATGCGAAAACACTTCGCAAGCTAAGGGAGGAATCGAGAGAAGCGGCGTGGGATCGATTCTTCTCTCTAGTTGATATCACTTTTCTCGTTGTGTTCCAGTTTGCGAACATTATCTTTTTTTTTCTTTAATTTTGTATTACGCCCATTTTTGTATGATCAGATTGCCAATAAATCTAGATAATTCTCCCATAATCACGTATTGTGTGCCATTGCGATGACAGTTGCGATCCTTTGAATTCAAGACAGCAGTGAAAACAATGCCAACGAAAGGGTAGTATCATACTTGCGAAATCATACCACATTATTTTCATTGTGGACAATATAACCTGCATCAAAATTCTGGAATTGGAGTTGTACTTGTGCGTTATTATAAAAAAATGTTCATACAACTGATTTTTTTGTTCGTACAACTAATTCTATTTTTTTAATCTTATGAGCCCACTCGTAACCTTTTCAACGGACAAGAGGCGGAAAGACACTTTGAGACTCAGAGGTTTATGCTTCTATGAAAATCGTTAACACTATTTTCATGATGTCTAGCCAATAGCGTTTGAGGTGAAATTTTTTTCACCAGGACTTTATTCTTTTAGTATGGAGATCATTGATGTCGAATGGACTTACTCAAAATAGTATCTTCATTTCCCATCTGAACACGGTTTCAAAACTATAGAAAGGAGAAACAATTTCTTGTCTTGTTTATTTGTCAATTTACAAATTTCCCTTGTTCCGATTTTAATTCATAACCTTCTCACAGCCTTTTCGTTGTATAATTCATAAAAGGAAAGGTAAACGAGAAACCGGATGTGCCAGGAGTTAGTTCCTCTTTCCTTTTTACATTTATCAAAGTCTTTTGCGGCGTCTATTTACACCGACGTACGAGCGCATTCTCCCACAATGTTTCACCAAACACTCGGACTCATTGAAGAAAAGGAATACAATATTGTTGATCTGATCTTCGACCTTCATTTCCGCCACTTACTCCATTCCAATCTTCGTCATTTCCAATGTGTTTCTCACTTCGCATCTACACTTCATTCAGATTGTGGCGTCTTCTGACTAATCTGAGAGAATGGGGAGAGAAAGGGCTGACTCACTCATTTCAAAGAAGGAAAAGGGGATAGAATAGAACGGGGAAGAGAATGCTCCGAATACGTTCGCCCTCCATTCTCGAACCCCGCGTCGGCGGGTATCCACTAACCGTTTGAGTTCTTGATCTTTGATCTTTCCAGAATAAGACCTTTCCAGTTCATTGCAAAAGGAATCCTTGTCGTGCAAACTGTCGTTCTCACAATATATCTCGTTATCCATCTTTTCATCAGTGACAAGCCGGAACCTTTAGATGTTCTTGTGAGAATTTCTGTCCTCTTCTGGAAGATCTTTTTTTTAAATTTCAGAGGATTTGCTTGTATGTGGTCACTCTGGTGAGTGTGATTACATTCTTTTTCGCACTACGACTTCGCAAATGGATTCTCCTGATCCCGTTGCTAATCTCTGAGGTGCATTTCCTTCTTCTCACTAAATTCACCTTCAATCATCAGATCGTCTTGCTCGCCTACAATGTTTTTGTGCTTTTCCAAGTCACTTTGAAAGATATTATAGACGGTAACTGAGATAATTAATCAATTTAAGAAAGTATGAACATATATTGCAGATAAAACTGGCATATACGTATTCCTCGCAGTTCTGGTAAGGCTTTTTGAAAAAAAATCATTGGTCAAAATATAATGTGTGATTCTCGAGCCACCTTTAGGTGTACTCCAACTGTCGCATGCGTTTTTCTCGAAGCTGATCCATCTTTCCTTCCGATTAGTTTGATGATTCAAACCTCGCGCCTGTACTTGATATAATTGCTCTACTAGTTAAGAAATGTGTGAACTTTAGAACACTCGCATCTATGTTTATTATGTAGATGCCCTAAGCTGCAACGGAAATATGTGTGAATACATGAAATGAAAAGGACGCACTGATGGAGGGGGGGGGTTGGAAAAAGGGGGTAAACCTGTATCTTTTTTCATGTGATACTCGAGTGTCCTCTCACCATTTATCTCTCCATCCGAGTTCTTCTCTACATGAGAACGATGGATCGAGCGGTGAAGACGACTCGTCAACTTTCTTATGTCGGCAGCATCACTAAGGAAACGCTGAGGAAGGAGGCAGAAATGGTAAGCATCTGAGTCACGCATATCTATGGAGAATCATCATTCTCAATCGTTTCGCGTCATCGATATTTGGAAGTGAATAAAGAACGTTCAATGGTGGAATTTAACTAATGCCGGCCAATCTTAATCAGAAAACTGTTTGACGTGATAAATATGGAACGAATTCAACATAATAACTAAATAATAATAACGAAAGTTTAAAATATTTTGAGGTTGAGCGAAGACGCGCCCAGTCGATGAAGATTTACCGAGAAGAGGTGGAAATGGAACGAATTCAACGTCAGCCTCGCATCTCTGTCATTTCTCTTCCACTGGAAGAGAGAGAACCATCCACGTCCACTACTTCTTCCCATGTAGAAGTGTCGGATACATGAATGCTTTCCTTATTCCACTCTATTTGCTTCTTTCATTTATCTAAACCGTGTATAAACTTCTTCTGTTCAATCTGACACTGGATCAAGAGGGTCAGACTAGAGAGCAAATAGATACTCAGTACCACACTCCATTCCACTCTATTCATTCTGGTGTTCCACCAAATGAAATTCTGCGTACTTTGTTATCTGTTTATAATCGTTAACTTTCACGATGACTCGGGAATGAAGTGGTGAGTGAAACATGTAAGTAATTGTTTGATTTTCTCTCTCAGGAACAAACAAAGGAAGTAATCGACTATTCCGCTGAGTTTAGTGTGGTGAGTGATACTTCCCCTGACCATGTAAACATCTTTTGTTAGGAATGGTTCGGTCCAGCACTTCGATGGAGTGAGCAACAATTCAATTGATCCTATATCAAATTGAAAGAGGGGAGATTGTGGAAACCCGAACTGACCATACCGATGTCGGTCGGTTTAGTAGGAACTATTTATAACCACAGATTGATTTTATCTCACGAATCACAAATTCCAGCGTGAGCATCAAGTACAGTGTAGAGGAAGACAATCGACATCTGGTCGTGAAGTCTAATGGAACCGTCAAGCAAAGCATCATAGGAGTGTTCAGTACTCAATGCAAACAAGAAGTGAGTCACCTGACCACTGTAGTGAGCATGTAATTGATGGATGCTCTGTCAGGTACACGAATTTCCCTTTGATGTTCAACTGTGCCCGATTAATATCGGCCCGTGGTTCCATCGAGTAAGTTACAGTATTATATATTTTAACAAGGAGCATGTCTTCAGGTGAACGAAGTGAACATTAGAGATGTATCGATTGGATCGAAGAAAGCTATGTTTGCAGTGGGTTGAGATCTTTCATTCAAAATTGTTATAATTACACTAAAAGTAATTAATATTAATATTAATATTAATTAATATTAATATACTAATTAATATTCGTGACGTCTCTCAGGGCAATTCGGAGTAGGAAATTATCGTAGAGAACGCATCACTGTCTATGTACTTTGATCACGACGCCAACTTCGTGTATCGATCAGCCCGCTTCGCGGTCAGCTTGAAGGTCTAATTGAATTTTGGAGTTCGAAAAATGCGAAAATTAAATTGATCTTGTGCTGTGCATGAACTGGGTAGAATTGGGTAGATTGTATTTCGATAAATGAATACAACATGCCAGCTTCAAAGGCTATACGCAGTACAAGATCAATCGTGATGTCCTCTACAAAAAGTATTCCCAGTTAAAAACTCATATGCGAACATTAGGTACCGATGAAACGTCACTCTGAATGGTACGTGTGGACGTTTCTCGTACCCACTTTCATCATTGCAATAATCGCGATATTCGGCATTTTCGCGCCGACGAATCACTATGGAGCACGGAATGAAAAAGTGAGCGCAGATCTTTTTCATAGATATCGCGACTCACGTTTTGACCGAGCATACATCTGGCACATCATAGCACTTGAACCGCATTTTTCCAACACAGTGTAGTTTTGGAACTGATTTTGAAAATCACTTTCACTCATTCAACCTCACTCATTTTTCTATTCAGACATCGCTCACTCTGACTACTCTCTTCTCTGGCGCAGGTATGTTCCGTACCACCTCATCCACAATGCCCCACGAAACCAAAATCCCCGTGCTAGGTAAGAGGCGCCACCAAGAGAGAAGGGATAAAACACCAAGGTCACAGTAGTTTTTTGCCTCGCGATGGGAGGGGGATGAACTCTATGTGGTCTCTTGCAGGCGACTTCCTTTTTACTGAAATCGTATTCTTATCAACTTCCGGACTTGTGTCGATGCTCTTGCATCGACTGCATTACCACGCATTGAGCAAGAAGTGGGAACCGCCCCGCTGTTTGGACCGGGTGAGAGTTTACATTGTGCATTGAGAATCGAAGTTTTGATCCATCATCTACCATTGTGAAGAGCTGCAGTGGTTTTGTGGCTCACTATCTTCTTTTCAGGTCCTTGACTACAGTAGAGAACAATGGACGAGCGAGAAAGAGGAAACGCCAGAAATAGAAGGGTACCAAAAATCAAAAGAAATTATCGGAACAGTAATCTGATTTTAGGTTTCTGACAGACACAAATCATATTCTGAAGGAGATCTATGCGAAAACACTTCGCAAGCTAAGGGAGGAATCGAGAGAAGCGGCGTGGGATCGATTCTTCTCTCTAGTTGATATCACTTTTCTCGTTGTGTTCCAGTTTGCGAACACTATCGTCACTCTTCTCCTCATCGTTTTGTGAGAAAACGGGGGAATAATTTGGCGAACCTGTTTATCAACTCGGCGTTCATTCAATTGTAAATACGAGTGCAAATAGTGTTTCAACAATGTCATGCATTGATCATTAAAATACAAACAATTACTTATATTATGTTGTAAACGTACAGTTGCAAACATGTCGTTATTGGTTACGGCAAAATATTGATATCATGAGTAAAAGAGACGATAAATGGACAATTGGGTAATCTCACTCAGTCTCGGCAGCAGGGATTTCTTCGAATTGAACAAGAGGGCGGCCTTTCTTCTGCACTCTGATCACTTTCTTGAAGATGAGAGAGAAGGAGAGAACGATGATCATGAGGATCACCGTCAACCAGAAGAAAGGCATGATGGAGTCAATGGGGAATCGAGTGGCTGATTTGCTCTTGCCCGTGTAGTTTTTGATCACTTCTTTACGGTAGTCCTCGTAGACAGTAGCACTTGCGCCTTCTGAAAAAATACATAATAATTGAAAATCGAAAAGTACAAATGACCCTCAACAAATCCTCGGAAATTGGAAATAGTCCCACCCATGGGCTCTACATGATGTTGTTTTCAGTTCCCGTAAAATTAAAATTAAATAATTAGTGATAATATTGATAATCTTGCTTACGAGGAAGGCATCCTCTGTTGAGGTCGTGTCCTATATCACAGATGCAGATAGGCAAGCCCTTCCGAATAATGCAGGTCGAGTTTGCAACACAATTGCACCCAAACATCGCGAGAAGAGAGCGGCGAACGGGGGCGATTGATGGAGAACTGAACTGTTCCCCTTTCTCTCCCCTGCACTACTCCCAATTTAGAGATTGATATCTAATGCATCGCTCTTTCGCGAGTTTGAATGAGGCTGAGAGAGGGGATTCCCCCTCGTTAGAACATTGATACTCGACTCTCACTTGTGCAGACTCTTTTCACACGTATGGAGTCCTTTGTTTCGGGAAGGAAGAGAGAAGAATGAACTGTGTCGATTGTTCGTAGCAACGCCATAGGTGAGAGAAGAGAGGATTCTTGAGAGGGGAAGAGAGAAGAGAGAAATGGAGACGACACAGAGAAAGTGTGAAGAGGCCGTTGTCTGGCAAGTCTAGCGCAATTAAATATTCTTCAATCAAGAATCAATCTTTTTCAATGCTCCCTTCGAGTTCGTTGTTGTTAAATATATGAACATTAATCAAATTAGGAAGTGATTTCAAAAGAATGGACCACGTTCTTGCGAATCAATCAAGATCGGAAACATTACGGACCCTAATCCTTTTGGTGTCTCCACTTTTACTTATGTACACGATACACTAAGATGTAATCCTACAACTATAATAATTGGAAATTCGAGAAGCTGATCCGGCGTCGAAGATATTAGCTGGCTCATGTTGTTAACTTTCTTGACAATGTACGTAAATGGGTAAATTTTCGTCCAATATCGTGACAGCCGTCTGAAACTAAAAAAATCCTCTCCACATGATCAACGAAGCTCTAGAATGGAGAAGAGAAAGGCAGCTTCTCTCCTCTTCTTTTATCTCCACTGGCAACGAAGGGCCCAACCCAGGCGCAGTGATTCTTCCTCACTCACTTCACTACAAACGACGTCCTCCAACCAGCCGTCATGCTAAAATCCCTTCTGATACTGCGTAATATTTTTATTATATTTACAACTACTAATCGTTCGATTTTTCAGCATTATGGATAACAATCGCCTCCTCTCAGAGTGAGTCGCATTTTCTCAATTCAGTGTTTTCAATCCACTGTAAGTGTACTGTAACAGCCTGAACTTCAGCTTGTTCTAACTACTATTCCGATCTCATCTGCTCCCAATCCGCGCCTGGTCTTCTCAAGTTAGAAGCAAGTAAGTATGGATTACTTTAGTCATTGATCATTCTCTTTTCTCTCAGCGACGACCTACAGCTGCACTTACGACGCAATGAGCTCAGCCGGCTCGCCGCCCGCTGTACCCGTCTGTGATCTCACCTGTCCGGTAGGTCTCCCCTCCCGCCCCTACATCTACAGTAATCCAACAGACCGCTTCACAAATGATCGCTTACCTTCCCGACTTTGGAAGTCAGCTCTACCTCACCAGCGCGCACTTCGACTCGGCTTCATGGACTGGTGAGCATTGAGTATTTTTTGTCACTTATGATTACGGTAGTTACGGTAGATATTTCAAAAGTGAAGAATGCTGCTCACAGGAAAGCAGACGTCATCGCCCGACGTCGTTCTCGGACCAACGGTGCAATTCGGATGCGTCGGAGAGCGTAAGAATCTTGTTCGAAGACGTTATTGAATTATTATGACGTGACGTTATTATGACGTGAATGTGACGTGATTACGTGACGTGACGTGAATGTGACGTGATTATGACGTGAATGACGTCATTGAATTACAGCTCGGTGCGGGCCGTACATCGATGGTGATGGAGTGCAACACGTGACCAGGTTTGATATCCAAGATTGACAAGGAGTCGATTAACAATGAATAAGTTATTTACAGCGTAAAATACCTGAATGGATCGATAGATAGGGAAAACATGAATGACAATCGATCCTAGATGCAATTTGATGGACTTGGCGGCGACATGCAGTGAAGACAAGACCGCTCCCATGTGCACGTGCACTGCGGGATTCACCGGACCGACTTGTTCCATTCGTGAGATTAAAATATGATTGCAACTCGCTAATAATAACTTTAATTATCTCACAATTCTATACTTTGAGTCATGACCGACCTCGCTCTACTGGAAAAGTTCTTCGGTCATCCTGCATACGACAAACTTCTCCAGGTGCTTGATGATTAATTAAGAACGAGACACAATTATGGAATAATACAATATAATAATAAAGCAACGTTTCAAGGTAGTCAAAGACGCTCAAAAGTCTCCCACAACTCTGGTCGATCTTCTTCCTTCTATTTACGCATATTTAACGCCTGCACAGAAGAAAGCAATGGGATATGAAATTGATGAAATCATCGATTCGATCGATTACGAGTTGAAGGAAGTCGATTACAGGTGAGTAAATCAATTATCATGCAAAATTTGATTGTATTGTAGTTGAATGTAATATTGTGAACCAACATGATAATCATGATACCACATGTGACAAAGGCAATGTGCGAGTGAGAGAAGTGTAGTAGGTGAATATGAACAATATTGGTCGCGATATGCGTTCGTTTGCTTCCAGAGTAGCTTTCTCCGCAATCACCGACAACGTTCTGGGCAATTGCTACACATTCAACTACGCCAATAAGACGAACCACTTCGAAGGTCTGTACAGTGCAAGATTCGCAGGACAATCAAGAGGTGACCTTGTATCTTGAAACATACCCAGTTATCATGGGGTTTTAGATTTTTCAATCATGCTCAAATTGGATCCTACCGAGCACGTATCGTGGATCGAATGCGCGGCGATTAGTGTGTACATCCATGCTCCCGGTACTCCTCCCACTCAAGGACTTCTCTACTCCCTCAGAGCCGCAGCTTCTGATGTCATCTCTCTCCAGAAGGTGAATTCAATTCAATTTATACACTTTTTATTTAAACGTGGGGAAAAAGAAGGACATCGTGATGTTCAACTATGTTGTGAGCTAAGCGAGCTAAAACAGAGTAAGAAAAAAACAGTAATACCACGAACGATGAAGTTCATCACAATTCACTATTGCACTTGACCAATATTAATATTGTTCAGTCGATCACGAAACTCATATCGAAGTGCATCACAACAACAGACGAATTGAAGCAGAACTACTACGAAATTGGAGATTACACAACTGATGTATACATATTTCCTCTTTGTTTCGCTTTTTCCCTTTACTACGTTTTGGCTACATTTTGGCCATCAATCCGAAAGATCTGGTGACATGAGAAGGAAAGGCCTTCCTTTGTTCTCAGTAGATCTTCAAGTCAACTCGAGTCGTCATAGATTCCCTCTTCCGGTTTTCAGGGTTGCTACTCGGGTTGTTACCAGGACAAAATCTTCGAGAAATGCGGATGCATGGATGCCAGGAAAGGATCGGATCCGGCGAAGCCTCTATGCCAGTTCAAGGATAGTGAGTAGACAAAATTCAATACGAACAATATCGCACGGCTCTCGGTGCTATGTTTCTGTATGAAATCGTCGTTTTTCTAATTGTTGTATACAAAAAAATGAAAATGAAGATTTGAAAATAAATTGTGCAGACGAGTGCATCGACAGTGTGACTGCTGCCGAAGGCGACGCTTCCTCGTGGAAATCATGTAAATGCCCTGAGGTACTTCATTTGAATTCAGCGCAAACCATGAATTACACTAATTCAGGCTTGCTACCAAGAGACTTACAGAATCTCCTCTACCAGATCAGCACTGCCGTTCAAGGTTGAAAAATGCAAAAAAAATGGGACTAAGTATTCAACACAATACATACATATTTATCCTGACATCAAGGCAATGGCCTGCAGGAGGTATCATTCGGGGACAGAGGTGGTCGGGATCTTCGAATTCGATGCAACTGGGTCAAGGGAATGGATCATGCTTGGCTTCCTTGGTCAATTGTAGTGCCGATCTTGGACGATAGACATTGAGCGTAGAAGTAGATCTTCCAGCTTCCAGTGACGTCCTGACTAGCGTGTATCAACCAAAGTGGGAACTCACGTCGTAGTCTTGTCGACTGGGGCCTTTCTCGAAAGTTGACGACTTGAATTATATGTAGTCGATCCGAGTCCTCTGCTCGAAGTGGTACCGGTACCACTTCAACACAATAATGATGTTAATTCTCAGATTCCCAACTGTGCAAACATCACCGATGGCTGCCCCGATCTAAGCGACACCGTTGCTCGTCTAACGATTTACCTCGATTCACTCGAGAGCGAAGTCTACGTGCAGATGGAGAAAATGACTGTTAGAAAATTCCCTTTTTTTATATTTAAACCCAGAAACACAAACAAAAAAAGAATATATCTTGATAATTTTACAGCTCTCCACTTTCCTCTCCCAATTTGGTGGTCAGATGGGATTTCTCCTTGGAATGTCAATCGTCGGAATTCTCGAGATATTCATTCTCTGTTGCGAAATTGGCAAGAACTCGTGCAGCAAGAGCAAATGAGATCGATTTCTCAATTCCATTATCCGTTTCATCTGGATCCCTTATCTCGGTCGCGTCTCTATTGGGTGTATCTGCGTAAACAATGGGTTGTTATTGTCCTCCAAATATGCACAGTAAAATAATCATTGCTTTCATTCGCATGGTACACTTGTAAAACTAGAAAAAGATCCTGATAGTAGTTGTTCTCGCTGTAGGCATCCTAATACAGTAAACCCAAAAGTGAATGAGAGTGTATTCCGATGATAAAATTGCAGTACACAGTTGAAAATCAAAAGAGTCCGATTGTACCGTTCATGATCGACCCTTACAATCCGTCAGAAGTTCGCGAACTTTTCACGCATCTTTTCTTGCTCGTTTTAGGTTATTTTCCTTATAATTTATGTTAGGTCATTAGAGACGCTTAAGAAACTACTAATGCCGAAGAAATTAACCAAAAATATAAACTAGGGAATTAGCCGCACCTCTTAGAAGGTCGCGGAATTCTGCGAGCTGTTTTCACGCAGCTAGACAGTGACGAGAGAGCACGTAAACAGAGAGAGCGCAGAAATACAACAACAACATTGCTTACTTTTCCCTCTCCTCGTTCCGCGTGCTCTCTCGTCACTGTCTAGCTGCGTGAAAACAACTCGCAGAATTCCGCGACCTTCTAAGAGGTGCGGCTAATTCCCTAGTTTATATTTTAAGTTAAATTCTTCGGCATTAGTAGTTTCTTATGCGTCTCTAATGACCTAACGCAAATTATAAAGAAAATAGCCTAAAACGAGCAAGAAAAGATGCGTGAAAAGTTCGCGAACTTCTGACGGATTGTAAGGGTCGGATATTCTGCAGTGTAACTGATGGACACCGCAGTCGTAATTTTCATCTAAGCAGCTTTGTTATTTTGAATTCCAACGTTTATGGGCCACATCAAAGCAGTAAAAGAATAAAATGAAGTAATTTATGTTTCGAAATCCAGCCATCATGCGCAACTTCAATCATGATCAAAAAAAAGTGGAATCTAACTTTCATATACCTTTAACGTTGGTTGGGGCTGCGTGCATTGCTTATATGCGCAATATCCATCGTCCAATGTCAGAACAACAATTTTAAGACTCCGAGTATGATCCCTTGGCCCTTGGCCCTGCATCCCCGATATCAAAAAAGAGTGAGAGAAAATGAGGATATGTTCACAACCGAACATTTGGCCATACTAACATTACATTGGGTGCGTTGGTGTAAATGGTGATGTCCTTGACAATGTTTATGCAAGGCATCTTGGTAAGGGAGAGATTACGTAGTGATTGCCAGTCACAACGGGCACGTTTGGTGGATTATACTGTCGATCAGTAACGAGTCAGTTCCACCTGTCACACTATATTCTTTGTTTCACATACTTCCCTGATCTACCATACTGTCTTTATTGTCACCTCCCTTGTCCCATTGTAGACGGGGCCGTTGAATTCCTGAACGACAACGTTTTGGTTATTGGTCGACTCAAGCTACATGCTCTCCCGTAGATCTTTAAAGCACTAAGCAACACAGCTAGTAACAGCGGTGTATCTGTTGTACGCTGGCCTCTCCTTCAAGTTACGTGGCTTTGAAACATCAAGCTCTTTCAGTTTCATAAATAGAAATCAAAGGGGTCTAAAGAAATTTGGGATTTGTTGTGCTCACGGGTTGGTTCGATCCATTGCCAGGCAATAAAGGACGGGCTCCGAGTTGGTTTTCACTGGCTCGATATCCTGTATGAAATGACGATTATTCATACGTCTCGGGCACGCGAGAAATGTTCACTATGAAGACAAACTTCCAGTTGCTACATAGACGAAAAAAACAGGAATCTAATTAATTTCTTTATTATTAGCGGGTTTGTTTTGCGACAAGCACGATGTCAAAATAACCTCTGTAGAACTGAGAATAATCATGCCATATTTAAAAATAAAATAATTAAAATAATTAAATTATAGTGCATAAAAAAGAGCTTCGACATTTGAATACGAACACCCTTCTTTTCTTTCTCTCAAAGAAGCACATTTATGTGAGTGATCATAATGCGAAACAGGTATGAACAACATGTTTCAAAAAAATGGTGACAAGCTTTTAGCAATTCTCATTTCCGATTTCATTTGATGCCACTAGAACGGATGATCTCATTTTCCTCATATAATATGATCAACGGAGCTTTGGAATTGAGAGGCAAAAGGTATGTTTCTTTTTCTTTGTTATGGAATCACCACTGACAACGATGGGCTAAGCTTCTAGGCCAACCCATCCTTCCAATCCTTTCACTTCGTTCATCCACTAAGGAAGTCGTCATGCTAAAACATCTCCTAATTCTCCGTAAGTGAAAATTCATTTTTTTACACAAAAATGAATATTCTTTCAGAGTTACTGATATCAGTCGTTTCTTCGGGTGAGCAAACTCTTCTCACTCGATTACATTTCAGCAGACCGTCTTTCACTACTGTAACTCTTTACATTTCAGGATGTATCGTCTATTCCGGGCTAATTTGCTCTCAGTCCGCGCCTGGCTTTCTGATACAAAATGAGAGTGAGAATGAATTATTGTAGTCCTTGAATTATATTATTTTTCCAGCGGCATCTCTCGCCTGTGATCTCACATGTCCGGTGGGTGTCGTTGCTCGATTTAGCATAAACCGTGATCCTTCAGGATTTTGCCCCAATGATCGCATATCTTCCCGACGTTGGCAGTCAGCTCACAATGAGCAGGGCCTACTGGAAAAGTGGAAAACCGTTTTGGAATTGTGAGAAATTTCAATGTTCTTACCACTCACGGATACGGTAATTGTGTATAAGTTTGCAAATTGATTACGGCAGACAACTATCGATTATGAACATTACTTTGCAGGGATGGGTTGTTCATCTCCCGAAGTCAGTCTCGGAAGGGATGTGCAGTTCGGATGCCTCGGGCAACGTGAGAGTTTAGGGGTGCTGAAATGTGACGTCATCGAATTGCAGCTCGTTGCGGACCGTTTATTGATGGTACTGGAGTAGAACACAAAACCAGGTACCAAAAATGATGAACTACGAAAGTAAAGAAAATATTGATTGAAATTCTCAGATGCAATTCGAAGGACGTCGGGGCACAATGCCACGAGGACACGACGATTCCCCAGTGCACATGCTCGAAAGCATACAGTGGACCGACCTGCGCCATTGGTGAATGCAAAGTCGACTAATCACCCCTATCGCATCACTGTTATGACAGGTATCACCAGAGATTGCATGAGGCGGGGAAAAACTTTCAAAAAATATTTTTTGATTTCGATGAAACTTTTTTATAGGACTACCCTGGAGACAAGAATTTGATCAATCCTGGTCCCAGGATCCAGAACCGGCTTTTAGGAATTATCCGGTTCTGTCGCCGGAATCGGCATATCTCATCGCAAAATGGTGCTAGAAGGCTGCGTTTGGGCTTAAAAAATACAGAAAAATTGGGCGCATGATTTTTCTGTTGAAATGCATGCACCATCTCTTCAACTGAAAAAAATAATTTAAAAAATTTCAAAATTCGCGTTTTCAAAAATTATCAACTACCCTCAGATGGCCCGGCGGGGCAAAATAATTACGAAATTATGAAAGAGGACGTTGAATTGTACCAGAAAAAAAATTGAAAGTTAAATATCTGGTACGTTCCTGACACCGAAAAATTGCTTCGAAAGTTGTGACTAATAATTATTAAAATTCACAATTATGAATTTTTTTCTAAATAACGAAATTTTACTTCCCATTGTGGTGTAACTTTTCTACAATGGAGACAAAAAATTGATAATTCCAGGTCTCAGGTTCCAGAGCCCGCTTTTAGGAATTCTCCGGTTCTGACCCCGGAATCGGCATATCTCATCGTAAAATGGTGCTAGAAGGCTGCAGTTGGGCTTAAAAAATGCAGAGAAATCGGGCGCATGATTTTTATATTAAAAGAAATGCACCATCTCTCAAACTGAACAAAATAATTTCAAAAATCTCAAAATTCGTAGTATCAAAAATTATCAACTACCCTCAGAAGACTCGGTGAGGCAAAGGTTCTCTTCAGAAGGCAATAATAGGAATATGCATTTTCAGCTAAAGAGAAAAAAATAGTCAAAAAAAACATTAATTATGCGCCACCTTTTTCGGGCTGAGATTATCTATTTCAGAGATAAGTGAATTAAGATAAATATTAGTCACAACTTTCGAAGCGATTTTTCGGTGTCGGGAACATACCAGATATTTAACTTTCAATTTTTTTTCTGGTACAATTCAACGTCCTCTTTCATAATTTCGTAATTATTTTGCCCCGCCGGGCCATGTGAGGGTAGTTGATAATTTTTGAAAGCGCGAATTGTGAAATTTTTTAAATTATTTTTTTCAGTTGAAGAGATGGTGCATGCATTTCAACAGAAAAATCATGCGCCCAATTTTTCTGCATTTTTTAAGCCCAACCGCAGCCTTCTAGCACCATTTTGCGATGAGATATGCCGATTCCGGCGACAGAACCGGATAATTCCTAAAAGCCGGTTCTGGATCCTGGGACCAGGATTGATCAAATTCTTGTCTCCAGGGTACTCCTATAAAAAAGTTTCATCGAAATCAAAAAATATTTTTTGAAAGTTTTTCCCCAAAGGGTGTGTTTTCATGCAATCTCTCGTGATACCTGTCTTATATCACTTATCACTTATATTCTTAACATCAATCGCTGCACCACTGCACTATCTGAGCTGAGCGAACGTAGATTACTTACTTGCAGTATCAGTTCGGGACTAGCGGAGACCACATGAGCCAGATTTTTTTGTGTTTACTGTCCCTTTAAGCAAATACAATTGAGTTTGACCACTGATCATGCGATTTATTTCCCTTACGCTGAGAAGATGCTAGAACTGTTTCAGAAGCTCTCAAACTCCTTCTAGTAGAGAACTTCTTCGGGGAAGGTAAAAAACTTCAACAGGTAATTAATTAATCGTTCAATGGATATTGCACAATAAAAGCATTATTCGAAAAAAAATATACTTATAATGTATGTTCATCAGGTCATGCAATATGCTCAAAAGTCACCTGCAAGTTTTACCGACGTTCTCCCCGCATTCATGGCATCCATGAATAAAATTCTGGAAGGAGGGAAAATGGGTTTCCCCATTGATGAACTGATCGATTCTTTCGACTACGAGATGAAAGAAATGGATTACAGGTCAGTTACAGTATTCCTTAAAATCAATTCTGCTAAGCGTAATGGCTAAACCTTTCAAGAGTCGCATTTACTGCCATCACCGACAACGTTCTGGGAAACTGCTACACATTCAACTACGCCAACAAGACCAATTCATTCGACGGACTTTACAATGTCAGATTCGCCGGACAATCGAGAGGTTCGAGTGCATCGACATCTACACTTTCTTTTGCATTCTTCCTTGACAATCTTTGTTCAGCGTTCTCAATCATTCTCAAGTTCGATCCGACCGAGCAATTGCCTTGGGTCGAATCCTCTGCCATCAGCACGTACATCCATGCACCAGGAACGCCTCCCAGCCAGGGACTTCTCTATTCTGTTCGACCCGATTCGTCGTATTCCATATCGTTGAAGAAGGTGACTATCGCCAATTTGAAGAATAGCAAGAACACCGCAAAATATATCAATCCTTTGCGTTATCTGATGTTCAGTCGATTACGAAACTAATGTCGAACTGCATCACAACGACTTCCGAACTGAAGAAGAATTATTACGAAATTGGAGATTACACAACTGATGTACGCACCTCTTTCTCTTTGATTTTGTTCTTTCTCTCAAATCTATTTTTTTTAAATTTGGCTAGCTAAACATCCGGCGACATGAGAAACTAAGGCCCCGTTTTCTGCTTTGTACCCAGAACTTCAATTCTTCGCAAGTTGTCATAGATACATACCGTAGTGCGCGTAAGTTATTGTCCACATTTTCAACATGCTCTAGTTTGTGAACCGAAAACTGTGAGTGAAAGAAGTAGAAAGGACAGATCTGATTCACGTATATCCTTTGAAAGTATTTTTCCAGGGTTGCTACTCGGGTTGTTATCAGGACAAAGTGTTCGAGAAATGTGGATGTATGGATGCGAGGAGAGGAGCTGATAAGACTAAGCCTCTATGCCAGTTCAAGGACAGTAAGTGGTTAACGCACTACTCCACAAAGAGAGTAATAACGAAATCATGAATGCCATTCGTATATTAAAATTTGGAAAATCAATGATCATTTGATTATTTATTGAAAATAGAAAACAATAAAAATGTGCAGCTGACTGCTTGGACAGCGTTACTGCTGAATATGGAGATGCTTCCGGATGGAAATCCTGCGTGTGCCCTCAGGTATACATTTAATTATATTTTTAATTAATTAAATTTTAAAAGCAAAATAGTCATAATTCAGCCTTGCTACCAGGAAACGTACAGACTCTCTTCAACAAGATCCTCGCTGCCATTCAAGGTTGATATTATTTATTTTATTATCGAAATTCAATTGATTTACAGCTTCCGAGCTGCGGAAGCAACACCGACGGATGCCTAGATATGAGCGACACCGTTGCTCATCTCACAATCTACCTCGATTCACTTGAAAGCGAAGTCTACGTTCAGATGGAGAGAATTTCTGTCAGCATCTCTATCAAATATCTCTTTGATTTTGGACAAGAGCATGTAGACCCCAGATCTCAAACAAAATTTGCATGTCTTCATACATAATTTTTCAGTTCTCCACATTCCTCTCTCAGTTCGGAGGCCTAATGGGATTTCTCCTTGGAATGTCAATCGTCGGAATCCTGGAGATTCTCATTCTCTGTTGCGAGCTTGGCAAGAACTCGTGCAGCAAGAGCAAATGAGCCCTTCCCAATTCCCATTGCATTTTCCACGAAATCTCGCTGTTCCATAGTCTTGGTCGTGTATCTACTGGGGTGATGTAGTGTTTAAAGGGAAGACATTGTGAAATAATGATTGCTTTATCGCTTCTACTGATGAGTTTAGAAAGGAGAGTGTCCGTGGTGTCCGTGGTGGTGATGATGGTCGTCCTCCTCGCTCGAGCTACTACTATAAATATTAATATAATAGAAATTAATAGTAGAAATTTTACATATTACAAAGTAGAGATACGGCCCGTACACGTTAATGGAATGGTGTAACTCACTGTAGATGGTGATGTCCGTGATGACGATGGGCACGGCAACCACAGGGCTCCTCCGAGCTGCTGCTGTAACAGAGAAATTCATTGACACCCCAGTTTTTTTGGCTACGTCAAAACATTGGAAAAAATATTGACCTGGAGTCGTGGTGATGGTGGTGGTGGGGCTGAAAATAGAATTGTTATGTACTTTCTAATTTTGTTTCTTAGTTTATGGTACTTCCACGCATCGAACTATCTTGTGATTAGGCACAGTGAGTCGAAGGAAAAGAGAGCACAAAACCAAATCGGCATCTCTGCTCATTCTAATATCGCTCACTCTATGGGCAACGGCGTGGACGGTGACGTGCTTGACGATCTTGTTGCACGGCTTCTTGGGATGGGCGATGACGTGGTGGTGATCACTCACAACGACCTGCATCACGGTGAATGAATACAAGATCCCAATTGCAACACATTTTACCCAAACCCTTTTCACCATATACAGCGGCAGCGACCCCAATATTGCCTAAGCACTAACGGCGGGCGTGAAGTGGTGTCCGTGATGGTGTCCATGGTGATGTCCGAAGTGTCTGTGGCACGGTCTGCCATGGAATCCTCTGAAGGGGAATCCTCTGTGGCCGTGGATGTGGTGAGGGAATCCTGAAATCAATCAAACGCCTCAAACACTAATTATTCGTTCTTACCCTCTCCATTGTGGACGGGTCCGTGGAATTCCTGAAATAAACGAGTTGGTTATTGGTCGACTCAAGAAGCTACATGCTCACGACTACAAGGTTGGTCTTTAGAGCGCCAAGCAACACCGCTAGTAACAGCATTGTATCTCTTGTATGTGACCTCTCTATTGAGTTACGTGGCTTTGAAACACCAATATTCTTTTAATGTCGGGTGGTCGCAGTTTGAGGGGTCTGGAAAGAACTATTTCCAATGAACTCACGGGGTCATTGAGCCCATTGTGAAGCTCTCTATCCACGGGCTCCCAGTTGGTGTCCTCGGGTGCGCCATCCTTAAAGACATTCTTTGATAAATCAATGAATTAATCGTAGATCTTGAGTCCTTACTTTAGCTAGTGCCTTAAATCTAATAATATGTTTAGTATTCTATAGAACTAACGGTAGGATCTCCCTCAGTGGGAAGGGGATCGTAGTCGGGGATGGGATATCCATTGTCAGTGATGGTGGCGGCATAGGCGGCTCCAGCCAAGAGAAGGACGAGAGAAATCGAACGCATCCTGTATAGTTTCTGTGAATTAGGCCAAGAATCGAGAAGATGTGCAAAAGAAAATGCTATTCAAAGTATAGAACAAAGAACTGATTGATGCATTCAACAATTCACCCCCGGCTTTTATACAGTACCATTGTTGTGTCTGCTCGCTTTCCCTAATTGCTTGCGAATGACAAAAGTGAGAAGATTGAAACGTGCATGCTACCTTCCGCATTTTGACACGGAATTCACTCTGATATGTGCCAGCCAACTTCGAATTATTCTATGTTTGTGTTCCTTTGGAAAAGAATATGTTTCCTCAATGCTTTCACATGAACGGCAGAAGAAGGGAAAATAATATGAAAATCGAATCAATTGAAAATAGTGATGACAGCCTTCGAAGTTCTTGACCTCTTGAGGTGTTCTCATTTTGTGTTCGCCGTTCTCTAACAAATATTAATAAATAACACTGCATGAAAACCAATGACGTGTCAGTGTCAAATTTCCCCTATTCCCTCTCTTCTCCCTCACTTCAATTCACACGAGAGATTCAGAGACGTAACGAGCAGAGAGCTCTAGCCACAACGATCTCGTGGTGTAGTGGTTATCACATCTGTCTAACACACAGAAGGCCGGCGGTTCGAGCCCGCCCGAGATCAAAGTTTTTGCTGATTTTTCTCCGAACTTTTCCATTGTTGGCGCACTCAGCGGATTTCATCATTAACAATTACATGCATTATCCCATTAAATTTCGCGTTTCTGCTCAGTGAAATGCCGTAAATCGTTGAACAACAACTTTGTGTGTCTTTTTCACTTCAAATTACTGAACATCTGTGTTTCGAATGAAAATGATCAAATTGTCGGCCCTTCAAAAACACTAATCTCTCACACATTTCTCAATAAAGGTATTCCATATGGGGCAAATGCAGGAGGATTTATCGCATGAGTTGCGCTTTTCCCCGCAGATCTCGTGGTGTAGTGGTTATCACATCTGTCTAACACACAGAAGGCCGGCGGTTCGAGCCCGCCCGAGATCAAAGTTTTTGCTGATATTTCTCTATACTTTTGTGTATTCTGCGAACTTAACTCTTTTCAGTTTTAGCATTTATCTGCATTACCAGATGTTACGCCGATCACTGAAATGCCGAGAATCTTAGAACAGCCGTTTGTTGTACATTTAGACCTCAAAGAGTTGTGGACACACTTTCAGCAAAACTCTTATCTCTGTCATATTCCTCGATAGGGACAACCTACTATAGTGCCAACTGAGGAGGCTTTATCGCTTGAGTCGCACTCTTCCCCGTAGATCTCGTGGTGTAGTGGTTATCACATCTGTCTAACACACAGAAGGCCGGCGGTTCGAGCCCGCCCGAGATCAAAAAGTTTTGCGGGATTTCGAGTGTCAGAGAATTGCGGTGCGGCTTCCTGCACATATGGTATTCGTTTCATGGCTGAGTTTCGGATTGGTGTCGTTACTCTTCAGTATCTGTCGTTTCACAAATCTTCTTACCTTATTTATATTATCGATTTAGTTAGACTGCCACTCTCTGATCACATCGATTATGCCTCTTCTCTCAGGGTTATTTTCCCTTCTCATCACTTTGAGGGGGGAATCTGCTCGTCAGAGGAGGGACAGATGCGTAGGTAAGAAGTGAGGGGATAATGGAATTTGTGTGTCGCGTCGGAAGA
This sequence comes from Pristionchus fissidentatus, assembly GCA_036245785.1. Taxonomy (NCBI): domain Eukaryota; kingdom Metazoa; phylum Nematoda; class Chromadorea; order Rhabditida; family Neodiplogasteridae; genus Pristionchus; species Pristionchus fissidentatus. The sequence goes on from BTSY01000007.1 coordinate 6,380,618, forward strand.
GAAGAAGAAGAGAGATCAGGGAGAGAAAAGTAGAAGAGTAGGAGGACAGAGAGAGAGAGAGAGAGAGATTTGTGACTGGAAGCAGACTCTGATCGAGAGGAGGAAGATTACACAACACAACAGGGGACCGGCGACTATCTTTAGAGCATCTCTTATTTTTTTCTTCTTCTTGACATCGATCGCTGACCCTTTCGATTTGAAGATATCATCATGTCGCAACTCGTGTGGATTGAAACTTCTCACCGGGAAATAAGTCTACGACTCAATAACTCAAAGCCGACCAGCGACGACTACGAAATTAATTATGTTCATGGGGAGAGAAGGGGTGTCGCATTTGAAAGTCGTCGCTCTCCAGCTTATATTTATGGTATCGTAGACTAATTTCCCTGTGAGCCCTTGTGGGTTGGTGATTACTGCGTTCCGTCTTCCTCCTAGTTGTTATCCCCTGCTAGATCCTTCCATTGTCGTGCCAGTCTCCTGTAGGTGGACGCCACTAGGAAGGCTAATATGATCCTCCTCTGTTTTTGTAATTCCATCCTTGTGACACTTCTCATATTCTGGCTTGCTGACACCGGAAAGATGAGAGGGAACGAGAGAGCGAAGGGAGGCGATAGACGGCAGAGAAGCAGAGTGATTAGAGAGATCGAGACGGAATGAGAGACATTGCAGAACAGTTGGTGTAGAAAGAAGTGAATGGATGACTCCCCCTCAATCCGAGATTCCTCCTCCCCTTCCTTCTCCTCCCTCCATTTCACTTGTTTTCCTCCCACTCGTACCGTAGTCTCGCCATCCGTTCCTTCTGATTTGACTTTGAGACTTTGACTTTGACTGTGAACTAATACTTCAACTATTATTGTACTATTACTATTGTCGTGAATGTTCTTCCACAATTTCTTGAATTAAATTTTGAATAATATTCCTACCATTTCAGTGAGAAGAACCAATAATGGCGGACGAGGTTCAGGGAGATGTCTCCGTGAGTTCAATTCGATGGTTTTTAGCTACGTGGAATCAGTCGAACGCTTTATCTTAACAGTCGAACGCTTTAGCTTAACAGTCGAACGCTTTATCGATGCTTCTGACTGTATATGGTTAGAAATGAATATTCAATGCATTTTAGGACGCTCAGCGCAAGGCCGAGGAGCGCGAGCGCAAGAAGGCCGAGGTTCGTTTTTCGTTATTCTAAACGAGATTCTAGGTGATTTCAAGTGACGTCATCACTATGTAATTTTCAGGTGCGCAAGCGACTCGAGGAGTCCGGCAAGGCTGGCAAGAAGGCCAAGAAGGGATTCCTCACGCCCGAGAGAAAGAAGAAGCTCAGAGTAAGTCGTCTTTGAAAATGGCAATCTTTCAACCACAAACTTGCTCATACTGTAGACCATGAAACAACTACTACCGTAATCGTCTTGCAGAAGCTGCTCATGTCCAAGGCCGCCGAGGATCTCAAGAGACAGCAGCTGCAGAAGGAGCAGGAGAGACAGAAGGTACGGTACTTTTGAACGCGCATTTCAGGTGTACGTCGCTGTACAAACCAATCAATATTTTTTTGTTATTATGATAATTGTAGGTTCTTGCTGATCGCACGATCCCCATGCCCACCGTAGACACCGTCGATGACAAGGGTGAGGCGGATGCAGTATATTATCGATTGCAGACTACCGTATTCTCCGTAGAGAAGATGTTGTCGTTGAATTGTAAAGTGTCATGCTGGACATGACTAGGATTACTATGAAATTACAATATGAAACAAAGAGTAATAGACTGACCCTCTCAATTCTGCATATTCTCTCGTGCTGTCTGGTCGAAGAGAGAGCGTGCAGAATGAGGAGAGTCTGATCATTTCTCAAATCAAAGTTGTGCTGCAGGCAAGTTGGAGCAGATCTACAACGATCTGTTCGAGCGTGTCAAGAACCTCGAGTCTGAGAAGTACGACATCAACCTCATCGTCTCCACGAAGGAAAGCGAGATCAACTGTCTGGCCATCGAAGTCAACGACCTGAGAGGAAAGTAGTGAGTTATCATTTCACCTAATAAATTTTATTAATTTAGTAATTAAAACATTTTTAAAATGGTGTTAATTCGCAGCGCGAAGCCCGCCCTAAAGAAGGTGTCCAAGTACGACAACAAGTTCAAGAAGATGGGAGGCGAGGGAGGAGAGACCAAGTCTACCAAGGCCGACTTCCGATCCAACCTCAAGGTCGTCAAGAAGGAGAACGTCGTCGATGATATTCTTGCCAAGGTTTGTTACACTCTTTTGATTGTTGATTACGGAAGTTGTATATTACGGTAATTATTTTATCGATTGATAATTACAGAAGAAGAAGGACGATAAGCCCGAATGGTCGAAGAAGGGAGCAGCCGCACCCAAGGAGGAAGCTGACGCCCCTGCGCCCAAGAAGGAGGAGAAGAAGGTTGGATCATAAAATAGATCTCAAATTGACTACGGTTTTTTTGATCCAGTCGGATGTGTACTGTATATAATCAATTGACTTGTATACTGTACAGATCCAATTGAATCAACAATACCACAACCACGCTGTGGTATCTTTTACAATTTCTAATCAAACGATTCTAGGAAGAGGCAGCGCCCGCTGAGGAGGAGGAAGTCTCTGAGGCTCCCGAGGCATCGGAGGCCGAGGAGGAAGAGGAGGAGGAGTAGATCTTCTCCCCTGATAATTTGTCCTGATATCCTCTGAAATTTCTTATAGTATTCGTCGTCTACCATCACTTGGAATTCTAACGTGGTTTGTCTCTATTCGCCATGATCCTTCCGCCGTCTTGTCAGTTTCTGTGTGTAAATTCTTCGAGATAAACTTGTGAAAAGGTATTGATTGGCGTCCGGGTGAGACGTCGAGTTAGTCGGCAAATCAACAGCCGAGTAGTTTACCCGTCAATCTCTCTCTCTCCACTAACAGCCTCGAGCTTGCTTTCATCTGTTGTAATCCATCAGTAGAAGAAATGGGAGGGAAACATGTTCGATTTCTATAAGAAACAACGCTTCTCTCCGTGATTAAGCGTCTTAAGACACCATTCATCATTTCGATTGTTTTTGCATTGCAACGATCTGGATCCCGTCTTATTTATGCCGGAGGGTGTACAACAAAATTCATGTGAGGAGGAGTGGAATTCTGAAACATAGCTCGACGTGGCAGAGAGGTACAATTGAAAGCGGAAAAAAACATTTATTTATAAATGACCGGACGGGGTCACTATGGGTTCAAGCGGAAATGCCAAAGAAAAAGAATTAAAGAAATTGGGGAAAAGAATGTACGTTGAGAAAAAAGAAAGGAGTGGGTAAGGGATAAACATACAGTATGACTCTGATAAGAATCGACAATATGACTGGGTGGTTGGGGTGCGGGAATTAGAAGTAAGTTACAATTATCAATCAAGATTTCGGTGCAGTGTGCAGTTTGTATGGGTGCGTGCAGTAAGTATATTCACAGTTCGGATTACTCAATTGTGTATACAATCCATAGGAGGTTATATCGAGAGCAGATTTTTTGTTTCTGATTTTTGGAGTGAGCGCGTGGCTAGGTTCGTCTAGAGGTATATGTATAGAGTATGTACTAGTCTCGGATCTACGGGGGAAAAGGGGATAGGGCTGACTCCAATCTCAGATTCAGTAATAATAAAGCGATAGAGAGGGATGCTGGTTGAGGCGTCTGAAGGAACAAATCGGGTCAAAAGACATCGCAACTAAAGCGAAACGGGTTCAAACGGGGGTAAGTGACTAATAATACAAATCCAAAGCACGAAGTCAAAACAAGTGTATTGTGCTGATAGTGATGATGAAATATCAGTGGAAGGGTACCGACGTTAGGGGGGATAATAGGGGCGAAGGTTACATGTCGGAGAATAGGTATGAGCGGGCAGACGGATCCCCGGGGCGTTAAGAATTTTGTCTGAATATGGATACGAGGTAGTCGGTGGGATCCGGTAAAGTGGAACGGGGTAAGGCATTCTAGAAAAACAATCTGAGAGCGAATGAAACAAGCAACAAACATAAGTTATTTAGGGGTTTTCGGAGGCTTTTTTTGTTTGGGGGCAGAGCACGCATTTCGTTCGATCTTTTTTTTTGGAGAATATTATGAGGATTGTGTGAATGCAAGATTCAAGAGGGGAGAAGAAGAGGCTGACTACTGTATCTGCCGTCCGACCATATTTGCTGCGACGACACACGTCCCCAGGGCGCACAACCTGTAATTCGTTGAATATTCTAGGAAAACAACACGTACACTAATTGAACGCGTGTTTTTGGCAAAATCCAATTTGGGTTTCTGGTTGTTGTTCTGAATGCTCTCCATTAGGGTACAAAGGTTGAGAAGGGGCTTAGTGTACGTGTAATTGAACTAACCACTTGACGGCGGGAGATGGAGTCAGGTCGAAGAGGAGTTCTGATGCACGCGCGACCCTGTAAATTTTAATTACTATTTATTTTCTTTTTTTTAGTATAGAGGCTCATAAGGGTTCTACAAAGTCAATAAGATTATGGCCACTTTATTGATATTTGGTTTCGGACTTTAACACATTTATCAAGGGGTTCATGATAAAGAAAAATGGTATGAGACTCACGCGTTCTTGGGGTCGATTAGATCCGCTCTTGATTCTATCGACACTGACATTTCCGAATCTGAACTGGCCAGATCGAGACTCGAATCGACAGAAGCCGTGGATCCATGGTGATCAAGATGAGAAGAGAGAGAACCCTCTTGACATGATGAGAAGGAATGGGAAGAAGATGAAGAATTGGAAGAGATTGAGGGAGTTGAGAGCATTCGATAGTGAGGATGAACAGAGTAGTACTTGTACACACGCCAGTATCTGCAAAATAATTGAATAAATACTGCGTATTTCTTCAAGAATTAATACAGATTAGGAATGTTGTTTTGTTGAAATTCGTCCCATACGCACTCTGAGGAAACGTCAAGCCAACTCAGGCCTTTTTGGGTCCACTCAAATGACGTTTTAGTTCCAGCATCGACCTTGAGATTCGAATTTGTGACCCCTCTTTTCCTGCCTGTTCCCATTCGCACTTTCCATGCACTCTCTAAATTTCTATGCAAACAAGGCAAAGACCCTCTAGGAACACTTCGCTGTCCGCACACCGAACACTGAGTTTCCAGAATCATCACTGCGTTGCAATACCTTCTCTCTGCCGGAAATATCATATTGTGCAATGTCCTTTAGTTCGACCCCTTTTCCCCCTTCGATCTCTCGTCATTCGTGTCTCGATCCCTTATCAATTCCCAGTCAGCACAATTCACACGAGGAAGAATACAAAAAAGAGGCGCGGGCCAGGCACGGCAGTTGAACACACAATGGTGAGAGGGGAACGTGAGAGAGAGAGGAAACGGTCAGTCACATCTTCCATGCAATCATGTATCAGAGAAGTGCGTGGATAAAAAACTTTCCACCTCGACATTGCCACTTCCTTAGCATAACTTTATATGCGATGCACTTCACTGCAATGTTAATTTTAATCTACCTCTATCGACCTTCTAGGCAAGAATAGCCAAAACTACGAAATCAAACCTTCAGTCAAAACTAGATCCCTCATTCATGATCCATCTGCATCTTTCATGCTTAAACGACAGATGTTCCTCACATATGCGCAAAACCACTTGTAATGTGGGCTTTCGCACGCTGTTCTCGCTTTTTTTCGAATTAATTTAACAGTAATCGAAACGAGGATTCGCAAATACATGAGATAAATAAATAGCTTTCACTCAATGATGAAAGTGTGGTAATTGTTCTGCTGATACTAAGGTCCACGTGTTTTCTGGCAAGCCTTATTATATTTAAAAGTATGTACTAATAGCTTTGCCAAAGCACTTCAGAGAAGGAAATCCAAATTGTAAATTAACTTACGTTGTATCAGTGTTGGTGGCCACGTGAATTCTATTGTCGTCGTGTCGACGGACGTCACATCTGCAATGGGACAATGAGGATTTGACGTCAACGATATTCATCTCCACTTCGCGTATTATTATGCTCTGCTTTCACCCAACCACCCAATCTACTAGAACCTTGCTATAACGATGCTGACAATAAGGTGTTCTATTCTAGGTAGACATGGAAATCATTATGAAGTCACCATTTTTATTATTATTAGCAGTATTGAAGATTTAAATGATTAAGACAAGACGTCATCATTACCTCCATCTTCCGAATTTTCCTCTCAATTCCTTCCTGAGTGCATTCAATCCAGCTTCGTCATCATTCGCAATCATCTCTAGTATGATCATCTCTGGATTGCGAGACGGGGGCTCCGTTCCAATCTGATACCAGTTTGTTTAGAGTTTATATACCACGACGTGACATGCTGCAAAGGGAATTCATGAATAGAACAGAATCGATCAATTTATACTAAGAACTTTCTTAGATGTCGGCATCTAGATAGTCCATCTCTCTAAGTCCTCAAATTGATAAACCATTTCGTCAAGAGGCCGAGTATCTAGATGTCGACGTCTAAGAGAGTTAGCGCGTTGTGTATATTGTCCTACCAGATTGACAAATGGCACTCCAAGGAGAGGGATTGGCAGTCGATTGGCGTGTGGTCGAACCGAGTAGAGAAGAGTTTTGAACGGAAGACAGATCGAAGTATCGCGTCTGCAGTAAAATAACTGTTTAGATGAGATGATATGAGGGGTTATTGCTATTTTTTTCGAAATATATATATATAGATCCAACTTAGAACACGCACTGCCTTCTAGATATATGGCTAATATACTGGCTTTCTTATTACTAGATGGGTCAACTTGAATGCCTGTTCTTAGTAGGATGGTGTGTAGAATTATGTTATTTACGCACTCTTCCATGGAGACAAGATGTGCCAGTCGAAGGAAGCTCTGGCCAGTGCAGACTGCGTCGACCCCCGCATCGTGAAGTGATTTTGCTGAACGATGACATTTTATTATAGATTGAACCCTAATTCAATAGTGCTTGAAATAGTTATAGACATCGTAAGCTAATTCTATTCAACTGAACTGATAACTGATCAGTGAAATTGTAAAATGTTTCGTTCCATCTGATTGGTAACCCCCTCTCATCATTCCCATTATCTCTTTTTCTCGCGCTCTGTCATGTTGTTTTCGCTCTGCTCCTGGCCATTTTCTTTGTCCCTCCAAACTCGCGCGCGCACAAACCACGTGAGAGTCGACCATTCTCACTCACTTTCTTTCCCTCTCTCTCTCTCTCTCTCTCTCTCTCTCTCTCTCTCCCCTCTTTTGCCCCTCATCTCCAAAATCCAATCACGAGAGGACGCGAGCAATAGCCGATTGATATCTCCCACGATCTCTCTCGTGAGCCCTTTAGCAACTAGTCTCTCACGCGTTTTTGGGCGATCGGAGAGAGAGACAAAAAGGGAGGAGGAAATGGGGAAGTAAATTCTCACCGTCCGGATTCTCGACCTTCTCATCAACTTTCTCATCAAAATCGTACGATGGAGAGGCGACTCGACGAGCGATCGCCATTCTGAAATATTTATAATTTTTTTGAAATTTTATTTCCTAATTAGTAAATGGTTTTAAAATCCTATTCAAGCAGGAAAGTGTAATCCTAGGAGATACTGGATTTACCTATGAATTTCGTAAGCGGATAATCGTTTGATTCGGGCACAACTGTACTAGAGTGTACTGTTTTACCGATCGATGTAGAAATTACAACGCCTTTTAAAATGCGTGAAGTAAACTATTGATCTCGTTAACGATACAAAGCTTAAGGTTGAAACAGATTCTATTACAACTTTGTTGTTGTTCTTGCAACACTTGTTGACGAGCAAACTAGAAACTGCCAGACTGCACACTAACTCTGCGTGTAAAAAAAAGTTTGATTGAAGGGTGGGGCAGTAACTGTTCTACTTTGTTACGAAACTCTTACCTCTCGAAAAATGCATTGAGCGACTCGAGTCGATAATTCATCACGCCGTGAACGGACAGTCGCTAGAAAATTCATTTTTATCAAATAATGTAAAATGTAAAAATAAATAAACTTACATTCTTGCACTCTTCTGCCAGAATCTTCGTGTCTGCAATGAATGGAAAAACGGCGACGACGAGTTTCTTGAACTCATCGAGAGTATCTGAAAAAGGAGAGTTGATAAAATTTGAAAAGAGAAAAAGAAAAGATAGGTAAAGTAGGACTGAAATTAAAAGGACTTTACGTCGACGGAGTAATAGTTCGGGATATGGAAAATACAAATAGAGAAAACCGTATTACGATCGTTTGAAATTAATTGAATGAGCCAGTTGATTGCATGGAGCGCAAATAGAATAATGTGCATACCAGGCAAATCTCCAACGAAATATTCGTAGATGTAGAGCAGATCACGGAACGAATTGTGGCCGATCAGGGGCTGAAAGTAATCGATATCAGATATATTAGTCGATATGAATGAACGCAAACTACTCTAGAATCCCGTCGACCACTAGCCTACCGCACATGCTACTGTTCCGACCACCGGCGATTCTAGAGAATGACACTTTATTCACTCACCAGTCTCTTCTCGATAATAGCCATCACAATATCGGCCACTCCGCTCATCTCAGCACACAACTTCTCGAAAAGAGCCTTCTTGATGTGACGAGGATGATCGGATGAAGGGTAGACCATCAACTAAAGATATCAGTTATTATGACCGGTTCTTAAGAATGCACGACTCACAATTTGATCCGTGAGCTCGCAGCGGATCCCGGGTGTGCAACCATGCAGTTTGTATAGCAAAGCTGTTCGCTGGAGGTCCGTTAGCTTCTGAAATCGATCGTATAACTTCAATTGCAATTGCTCAGAACGCGAAATCCTCTACCTTCTTTACTCAGCAGATCTCGAATCTAATACTACTGGACACCTAGTGGACACCCCTGAGTGAAGAAAGGTGGATACTTTGAGAAGAAGGTATATTGATACCTGTGAGATGGCAATGGGAAGACCGTTGAATGCGTGCTGAGGCGCCCCTTCTGATCCAGTTGACTTTCTCCTCACTTTGGCCACTTCACTCCGGATGATTCGAGTGAGATGATGGACGAGTGGAGGAAGATGGGCACCGAAGATCCTGAGGACAACCAATTAATCTCTTATGCATATTAACATTGAAAGAGAGCGAAGTCGTGCAGTGGTCATGTTCCTCGAGCCTACGCAAAGACTAGAGTAATTACTCCATGACAATGTGGTTATTCCTTAGATATTTCGTTGCCACAGATTGCATTCCATGGCACAATTGAAATTTCATTATTTTGATGTGATCAATCAGTACATTGACTAGACCCTGTTCTTTTTATGTTTCCGTTTCCGTGTGGTAATCCTTTCTAGGTATTTAGACGAGAACATTCTCAGTGTCACCAGTAATTGACTTGACTACTGTGCCGCCGAAATAGGGTGCAATCTGAGTTGCGAGGAAATAGAGCCAATTAGGAAAAGACTACAGTAGTCCTTTCAGACGGTAAGACGATAAGATGAGAAGCTAATGCACATTATGACGCTCTTATCTGTTAATTCCCTCTCAAACTGTAAAAGCTCGTTAGTCTCAGACATGCGATAAGTACAAGAACTATTTATAAACTCACTCAATTCCGTTCGGTTGATGAAATCGTTCGAGAACACGTTGAAGTTCGTCCAGATTCACGTGAGTGATTCCTTCCCGAGTCAACTGTAATCGTAAATTGATTTTAAAACAGCTCGAATCCAATATTTATGCTAATCTCAATACCTTGTTGAAGTCGAATCCATGTTCCGACAGGAACGAGAGTGAAGCGATGGAGAATGAGTAGTCTCTGCCCATTGAGACTGACTGGAAGAGGTAGAAGGTGTAGACATCCACCTTGTACCTGCAATCAATTACAATTACAACTATTTATTCAGCCACAGGTTTCGTGTGAGTTCATTGTAGATTGTACATATAGAAGTCAATTTGTCTTTCCTCATCTTTCACTTTCTCGCGTGTTGTGACATCGCACCAAATATGTACTCACAATTTAACCTCACACTCTACTTATCCTACAGTACCCTAAAATTACACCTTTCCTGATTGTCATGATAAAATATTATTGTTATTATCGTCTTTCGCGATGCCGTTGTCCAAACAGCCGGCGCGTGTTTTTCGTTTACAGAACCTCTACAGTGTTGTCAAGCTCTCTCCTTTCCATTTTCTTCTCCTGTTTACAGTCCCTCTAGTGACTCTCGATTCGCTCTTTCTGCATAACAATCCATATCCACCTCTACGCAAATCTGAGCTAATCACAGGGCTCGGTCACAACTCGGGAAATTAACTAGACGACTCCATAAGTCCAAGCTTGCCAGTGACGACTTCAAACTCTAATAGGAGCGAGTCGTTTCGACTTTGCAAGTCGTCGCACGGTAACCCAAAAGTGGAGTCGTCGAAATGTTTCTCGCAGAGATCTGTTCGATACGTGTGAAAGTAGTGGGAAGAGTTGTGGCCGGCCATTATCCACTTCCTTTTGCGCCTTTTCTCCATCTCTCTAACTAGATTTGTGGATGGCCTTCAACCCAGGATATCGAGCGAATGCCGAACAGCGAAGAAGAAGAATAAGAAGGGAGTGGAACCCGTCATAACCTCCAATCGAACCGCAACTAAAGCTCATCGATACAACAGCCAGCCAATCGACTAACTACGCGTCCTACTTTTAGTCTACTAGGAGCGCTGTCCTAATTGTTATGCGAAGAGTGAGCAGAGAAGATGGTTCGGGGAATGGAATAGTTGTAGATATCTTATGTTTAATGCGTGTTCAAAGGGAACGCGTTTACAAATAAAAATTATTTAATCGTAAAACGGTAAAAGAATACACCTTACCGTTCTCCATCTTCGAGAGTTGTGAAGAGAGCAACACCCAGTTGAGCGGGAGGGAACCGTCGAACAGAGTGAAGCGTCTTTTCATATCTGAATCAATATGTTGTTCCATATTTTGTTGTTCTCTATTCTTAGAACTCTGAAGCACGACAAATCCTTGCTTAATTTATGATCTTCCAGAGATATCAGAGACGCTCACTTCTTCCCAATGTTTCATTAGTCTCTCTCTATCTCTCTCATGGACGCGCGCCACATCCTCATCCCACTCTCAGCGTGTGTCTCTCAATCGATCGACCAGACGGCCTAAGTGAGGTCGAGGGAGGTCCAGCCTATTCCCTCATTCTCCCTCGCGCACTCACGCAAGCACAGAGAAAGAAAGGAAGAAAGAAAGCGAGAGATTGTGATCTGGTCGAGCTAAGAAACGTGTGCGAATGGCGGCCAGATTGAGTCGATTCGAGGGGTAACTAAGAGACGGAAGAAGAGAAGGAAGAACCTTAGCCACCTAGCCAACACACCGCAAATATTATGTTGCTCATAATTTTACATATTACTACAATTCAATGAAGTTTTGGTATGATAAATTATAGATTCGTTGAAGAAGAAGAACAAACCTCTCTTGTGTGGAATCGAAGAGGGAGCATTTCATGTCCACCTCTTCATCCTCGAGACCCAAGAATTCGAGGTCCACCGCTGAAAGCAAGACATAATTAAAAGGAAATGGCTGATTAAAATTGAATTTTGAACGAGCTAAACCATCTTTTAACGTATTTCATCACGAAATTCACAGTATGTTTGTTTCATCTATTGAAAACTAACGAGACGAATTAAAAAAGTGATAAAAGGGGAACTGACCCACGAAGGACGCATTCTTTATTACATTTTCGATTTCTGCATGCTTATCCTTGAAGTTATTGCATGTTATTTCCATGCAAAGCGGTTCCCTGAAGAGATTACATCATGAATTGCAAGTTTGCAGGTTACACACAAATGTGAAATGGCGTGAGAGAATGACGAGGTGAAATCAGGCTTATAACAAATAATAATGACGGAAAAGGGAGGAGAAAGGGAAAGGTCGAGAGAGAGGGATAATGAGCAGTTCATGAGAGGGATGAAGACCCTAGAATACACTAACTAGCCGTACCCCGCACTACCAGCGGAATGGTTTATTTTAGCCTACCGTATGCTTAAATTCCGCGCGGGATGAAATTCACTTCAACATTTTGTGCTTTATTTAATTTCTTTGTTATTTTTTTACAGTTTTAACAGTAAATTATTCAGTTTTGTTATTTTATTTTTGTCAAGGTCGATCATAAATTATTGACTGAAATCATTATGTTGTGTTGACGAAAGTCCATCGGACGAACAATAACTTGCCAATGAATATATTGCTTTTTGAAATGTTTCCATGAATATGTTAATCGTTTACAACGAATTTTCTCACAAGTTGACCGATACTTTATTCAATTCTGCATCAAACGAAACAACCGAGATAAATATATTTGAGATCGAGCGAGAGCCGAGATCAATAGTTCGAATCGATAGTTGTGATAGTGCAAATTATACAGCAATGGGAAAAATAAGCTTAAGGACAGCGAAGCGAATACAAAATTCATGCGTAGAATACGCAGGAGTTTCTTAACAGTACAATAATTATAATACAATGTTACGACCGTCAGACAACTGATGAGGATCACTAATTAGCCGAAAGGACAATATCTCCAGCAGCAACGAGTTAATGAGAGCTCTACTAATGAATAGTCACGGTGGATTACTGTACTTGGATTACGGTAGTGGAAACTTGTCAATATTGTCGTCCGTTGAGTAAAGAATTGAGTAGAGGAGATCGGGAGTAATCATTGCCGAACGAAACCATTCTTTTGTGCTGAAGAAAATCCATCGGGCGAAGAACGACCTGGAAATGAATATATTGCTGTCTGAATTATTTCCGTGAATATTTAATTTTTGTTTTTTTAAAAATAGTAATTGTTCACCACAATGTGCGAATGAAAGAATGAAATTACGAATGGGGTATTCACTGGATGTGTTCATCTTTGAAGCTTGGTCGATGTTTGGTGAACTCACGATTTCATCATTGAACACGACACGGAGAATTCTGATTCATTTCGCGTTACTCACCCTATTGAAGGAGCGTTTGCCGGGATTGAGAAACGGCACTTCTGAAATAGAAATTGTTTTCACCCTCGTCATTCAGAATGAACTAGGTTCGATGTCCAAGGTTCTTTCTGTGAAATAAAGAACAAAGCTGTCTAGCAACTTTTACATTCGAAAAGTAATCAAGAAACGCAAAGTCAAATGCAATTCTTGAAATACAGAAAGAACTTAATATTTTCTTGAAATGTGCTGAAAATTGTTGAACTTACCGTAGTCCTCAGCTCTACATTGGATATCGAGAAGTAGAAGAAGGAGAGCGACGAATGGGAAGAGGAGCTGCCTCATCACTGTGTTGAGTGGAGCAGAGAGAGGGAAGACCGATGAGAGGAGAAGACCTACAGTATGCCATTATGCATTCCATTCCGAATGTGAGACTGTGTAATAGGAGAAACGGAGTGGGGGAATGAATGGGGAGGGCTTCTATCCAGACAGAAGAAAAGAGTGACGAGATCAAAGCAATGAATCCTGCACAATTCCAGTGGCAGTGCTCAAAACAGTGACGGGAATAGAGAAAATTGGCTCGGAATCCCATGCAAAATTGTCGCCTCAAGCAAGATCTCTCTTACATTTGTTCATTACCCGATAGCCCCCATCTGAGAGTGCAATCTAGTGTCGTCCTTGGATTGATCAGATAAGTACGATCGGCGCTCTCTTCAGCAGCGTTCTCTCCCCTGCTCCGACCGGTCTCTCTCTCTCTCTCCCTCAATCACTTCTTATATCGCTAGTAATCTCTCCCGAGTTGCGTCGATGTCCAATCAAGAGAGGAACCCTCCCCTTTATCCCGACCCCCATTCGATGACCGTGACCTGAGTTCTCATTTACCATCCATTCTCTTTATGGATGGATCTCGTCCCGTCATTCCTGCGGTCTCCCAATCTCTCAATCGAGACTCTCTCTCTAGCAGTTACCTACTGTGTTCGCGACTCGAATCTTTTCTCCATCCCTCCACTCTCAAACTAGTTATCTCGTCCTCCTCTATGGTCAATTCTCGTACCATTTCTCTGTTCGCGGCCCTTTCACCTCTCGATCTCTCGCCCGGTCCTCAAAGTTGCAATCGCTCTACTCTCTATCCCTTTTCGAGAGTGTACCGCCCTAATACCATCGTTTTTCAGATGATCGACTGGGTAATTTCGTGGTTTTGGTACCTAATCTACGCGTATATCACGGTCCGTCTATCGAAGGCGTCATGGGTCCTCATGAAGAGTGTGCACATCCATCTATTCGCTAAGGAACTCGACATCACGAATCTGCTAGACACCTGGACAGGTTCGAGATAGTCTCCTCTTGTTATTCTAGAGAAAGCGGAGATCGAAAGGGGCGATTGAGCTCTCTCGTTCTACAGACCGAAAACAAGATTTTGTATATACAATCCTGAGTACAAAAGGAGCTCCGAGTGAAAGCCCGGGTGCACGGACTAAAATAAAACAGATAATGCATTCACTACTCAAGTTATTGTGACGCGATGAATAAGAAATTAGTGGGGGATGTGATCTTTGGGAGGTTTAATAATAGCATTTTTAGTTGTCACTGGAGGCACGGATGGCATTGGCAAGGCGTACACTTTCGAGTTGGCGCGAGCTCGTGGAATTCGCAAATTCTTCTTGATCGGCCGCAACATCAACAAATTGGAGGGAATCAAGAAGGAATTGGGTGCGTCTATTCAAAGAAAAATCGCGACGGTGTGGCAACAAGATTGTACAGAGTAGTAGGATGGCGCAGACTGAATAGCGAATAGAAACGTCTAGTGTTTCACGGATGGACATATAATTCGCCTCCCTCTAGTCCAATCTCAGCTTCTTCCCAGTCTCTCCGTCTAATTCCATTCTGAGTGTCCAATTAGCCGTCGTAGTCTATGTCTCTCCGCTATTCACAACGCATCTTCTCATACTCTTCTCAGAGTTGCGAGAGAGTTGACAAGTCAGGAAGTGGCGTCAACCAATTGTAAACAAGCACAAACATAGTGGTCAAATATGGTGAATAGAAATAGTAAACATTATAAGTTATTGTAAGAGTACTACAAGAGGTTCAGATTGTTATTGGTATTGACGTTTCCCTCTCTTAGCGTCAAGTGAGACAAACTAAATGTTTCAGTGGAAAAGTACGGAGCCGAAGTGAAACTCGCCGTTTTCGATTTCGAGAATGACGATTTCAATAAGTTGCCTGCCGAACTCAAGGACATCGACATCGGAATTCTTTGTAAGTAGCGAAAGAAAGTGAATTGAATTTGATATAGGACGACCTTCGAAAGAGCAGTCGACCATACAACTCTCACCTATTAGGGCAATTGATAGAAGTACGTGTCAAGTTGCGAAGTTGGAAAGCCAATCCACTAATATACGCGGAAGTGTAAATAGAGTGTCAGAAGCGGTGTCGAATAGAGGTCGCGCACTAAAAGGAAAAGAGGAAGTGTGGCAGTTCAAACTAGTAAATAAGAGAGGGAGAGTACGGTAATTGCAGTGAACTGTGCGGGCATTGCGCCCGCCGCTGTCGGAAATCAGATTGAACTTCCGGAAGGACTTCCATCCAAGATCCTACGAGTAAACCTCACCTCCAACATTAAGGTACGAGACTACTGTAAACGGTCAATGATGAGTACCGATAGCAAGAGGTCGTGTTTTGATGCCGACTAATTGAAATTGTAAGTGGGTGGGTTCAGAGGACAACTGGGTCGCTTGATCGAAAACACTGGAAATGATTTGAAGAGGGTGAGGAATTACTGAGGGTGGGAAACATAGGATAGAAAAAAACAATATAGGAGTGGAGGAAATGAGAATATGTGGAATCGGAAAGGAGCTAAGTGAGCGAGAAATATTGTCCTTTCGAACGATATCACCTCTAGTAGAAAAAAAATCTGAGAAAGAGCTGTAGATTTCAATTTCAGATGTTGGAGAAAGTTCTTCCTGGAATGGTGAAGAGAGACAAAGGAGTGATCGTCAATGTCGCATCGATGACGGTAAGGCACAGGAAATAATGTGAACTCGGAAAAAAGACAGCTTATTTTTAACTATCATGATACTTATGGCGGTCTCATGATAGCATCAAACGTGTCCATCATACTACTATTATTTGTTAGTACGAGAAGCAGGAATGGCGGACCGCCTTCTCCAGCACTGATGGACTCCATAGCTCGACGCCTTCTGAAACCCCCGCCCTCGTGACTCCGCCCACTCAGACCATCGAGTCACGCTCTCGAGTAGTAATGGGAAACGGTTGAGAAGATTACCGACTGTAGATAGTCAACCGTCGAAAAAGATTGTTAGGTGGCGGTGAGACAATGGCTATTTTGACAGCAGCAGTCTAATTGCGATGCGAGAATGAGATCGAAACCTGCATTTATGCAGAATCGAGCTGCGGTGTTTACCGTGGTTCTAATGACATTCCTCCCTAGTCGAGGATCACACATCGATATGAGAAAAGGGGCTAGGAATGCAAGTTCGGCATTCGCATCATAGCTTTAGATAGTCTGAGAAAAGAGACTGCCAGAGGGTATGGTAAATAATGAACAGACATCCTTAATGAGCCGACTCCTGGAATAGAAGGCTACGTGTTGACCATTCGACGTATCTCAGATGATGCGTCCTCTGATGCGAACTAATGAGTGGATATCCCGATATGGAATACATATCGGTGCATAGAAGACTGTGATATTCGGTGATAATTCGGACCCGGAACAGTCGAATTAGAGGGATATCACAATATCGATTTTCAGGGATGGAGGCCACTTCCGTACCTCTCAACCTACCCATCGTCTAAAGCCGCTATTTCTTTCTACTCTGAAGGACTCGCCGACGAATTCTCGAACACAAACGTTAAAATTCAGGTACACTCTAGTCATTTGCAAGCGAGGATAGGAATGCTTGATATTTGGGACGCGGGGAACTTTGAACCGAATGACCTCGATAGGGTAATCACATCACTTGAGAGAGAGAACATCCCACGCACACAGAGTTGCAGAATGTGCTCAATAGAGATTTCCGCTTCCTTATTTGAGATAGTTATTCTCGTGAGGTATGATGACGTTATCAGCTAGCGAGTAACACAATACAGCTGTGAATAGACTTATGACTACGAGGGTGGATTAGAGTTTATAGTGTACGATAAGTGCGGAATCTAACTAGCGCATTATAGTGCTAGGGAACTTGCAAGTTGGGAAAGTGATCAATTTTCGAAGTCCATTGACCAAACTCATTAGTCTCTTCAACAATCTGTGACAGTTAATTATCTTCCGGCCATCTTCTCGAACGCGACTTTATTGATAATCTGTAGAGAAATATTAGTCATAAACGAGCATCGGCATTAGAGCGATTATTGGTTCGTAATCGAGGTGCAACATAATTCATCGCGTAATCGGATTAGGCGAATCTGTAGAATGATGCGACATGTGGGCGGAAAATAGAGCTGCAAACCGAACTGTTTTTCGTATTGGCGAACGTAAAATGCGATACAGTCCGATATTTATGATAGTACTGTCTGACCAGGTGGTATATGTGTTTACTGTAATTAGAAAAAGTGAGCACAATACAGGCTTCAATCTATTTGTACACTATATTACGAAAGCAGAATTCCTAAGCGAGGCAATGGAATAAATGCAGCAACCTGCAAATGCAAAACAAATTTGTAGACCCACTAGTGGTCAGCAAGAGTTGTTTATTGAGACGTGTTATAGAATGACGTGCCAAAGTTAGCGCATTGACGACATACAAATGGTGTGCAAAATTTCACGGGTGGAAAGTACAAATTTGACTTCCTGCAAATGGGAATCTCGGCTTGTCGTGAAGATAGAGACTTCAATAACTTCTCGTGGGGTGCGAAACAGTTTTACACCCATTAAAAAAATTCAAATCTATATCTCTACGGGGCTGATCAATTGGGAGAATTCAAATTTGAACTTACCTGTAAAATTTGCACGGCAAAAGATTAATTGGTTGTCCTTTCAGTGTCTGATTCCCATGCTCGTTGCTACCAAAGTCGCCTCATACGATGCTGCGGAGGCAAACGATATCTTCGTCGTGTCAACTGATTGCTTTGCCCGTCAAGCAGTGCATCTAATGGGAAATGCCACTCTGGCTACTGGATGCTGGCAACACGATATTCAGGTGAGAATTGTGACTGAAAGTCAATGGCAAAGATAATTCCCGAAGCGTACATGTACACGTGCCCATTTGTAGCTACAACTAGAAATTGCCACTCGAAAAGTCGCGAAATGAAACAAACAATTCTTTTCGACTTAGTTTCGGAACAGTTACAGTTTCGTAGCTCCTCTCTGTTCTCGAACAATGGTTCGAGTGGTCAGTACTATTTACAGCCACAAAACAACGGCTATACCGGAAGTTTCCTGGATAACTCAATAGCTTATTGAACTAGGGTAGTCGAAACATATATTTTCGCGCAACACCCTGCATAACAGTATGTGAGAGAGCACGTGAAAGCCATGGTGTATTATGGCGCTTAGTGAAGACATGGGAGAAAACGAGATTATTAGATGAACAGAGATGTTTTCCCTCGTTGAATGAGAAGAAGCGGCGGTTCCTTTCATGACTGTGTTAGTGAAATAGTGGATCATATTCCTGCACTCAATCCGTCCTTCTTTGTGTCTTCTCTGAAGCATCAAAGATCTCCCTCGTGAGATCTCGTGGCTCATCGACTGTTTGTCTAACCTCTCCCATATACTCCACCCATCAGTCTCTCTCTCTCTCCCTCTCTCTCTCTGTCTCTCTCTCTCCTCAGAGAAGGAAACCTCCAACTTCCCTTACTCAGCATATGTCTCTGCAGGAAACAACGTCATAATAATAATTTTTCTACGCCCGTGGCACAACATGATTTGACATTCCTGTAAATTACAGGAATTTTACAGGAATTTCAAATCCTGTTGCGCATCGAGCTTAGATGAAATATTAAGATGATGTTGTCTTCTGAAAAGAGAACATAAAAATCGAGAAATCGGATGAGGGATAATGAGATATGATCGCTCGATATGAAGATACCTTATACAGAGTAAGGGAACTTGCAGACTCTCTTCTGAGTGTCAACTTAGAACCTCTCGGCCTTGGACTCAAATGAGTGTTCACTCCTTTATCTCTTCCCATCTTCCCCGTCGGTCTCTACTCAAACATTCTCCTCGCTGTTATAGTAATCTGCCCTGTTATAGTAATCCGCGCGGTCTGCCTTCGCCCTATTCATGTATTGTTCTCCTCTCATCTTCCCTTCCCTCTGTAGTCCTTTCCGTCCCATCCGTACCTTGGGGTGAGAACTGTCTCCTCTCTCTCTCTCTCTCTCTCTCTCTCTCTCTCTCTCCCGTCCCCACAGTGAATAGCGGCGCCCCTCCTCTTACCTCAATTTGACCTGGGAATATTGTGTGGGAGTGTGAGAGAGTAAGAGAGAGAGGGAAGTGTTACTCCTCTCTCAATTTGGGTCGAGAGTGGTACACTCTTCCATATTAATCATCGATTGGCATGCAATGATCACTTCTGTCATTGTCTGTCTCTCCATCTTTCCTCCAATACTCAAACACAATACCTCTCTATGCCACGTCGCCACTATTCATCCTCCCACTCCCTCCTCTTTCTCTCTCCATACGTTTCCACAACAGTTTCTCTCTGCCACGTTTTCTCCTCTATTCAAGATTTAGTTGCGTATTTAGGTCGGATAAGGCTAAACTCCTCGTTTTACTCAAACCCGCAAAACAGTTTGGCCCAATTACAGATCGCGTTCGCCTCTCTCGTGTCGCCCTGGCTCTTCAAGAAGGTTCGTGTTTATTTAATAAAGCCAGTTTACGATTTTAGTTAACTGATTTCGGTAGTTTACAATCTATTTAACGATTTCTTTGAGGTATTCGTGCCTTTGGTGATGCTGGGCGTGCACAAGCAGCGTGTGGCCGACTACGCCTCTAAGCACAACTAATGGGGCGCGTCAAGACCACCCACAGACCACTAGGCCACCTACGACGACTACGATCATCAAACTTGCCGTGATTTCTCCTCTTCTTTCTAATATTCTCCCCTATACTTCTCTTCAAATCTACACGGATTCTCCTACCCACACACATATTCAGTATTACTCATCACTTGTTTTCACTCGTTCACGTCGTGCCTTTAGAGACTCGCTCAGAGTTTCTCCTTTATCCGTCAGTCTTCGACTGGTTCGGACACATTACATAGCAGTATCTGTGATATTCGGTCGATGGTCCGCGCTGAGACAAAGGCGAATTTGATCCCACATCCAAACACGAGGAATCGGCCGCACTCAACACGAAACACTATCTGATTTCGAAGAATGTGTTGATGTTGTGCTGCAGTCGATTCGATTCGGTTCCATGACCGCCTCGGACATCGAAACCACCCCCATTTCATTTGTTCTTTGTTTTGTAATCTAGAGTGGTTGTTTCCAAATATGATAATAAAGTATTTATTATTACAACTAATTTGTTCTGTACACTCAGTTGCCACGCGAGATGCGAGCGGACTTTGCTCCAACTTTGTTGTACGTCGCTCCAGTGGGAGTTTCGTAGCTGGGCGAGGGTGCTGCAGCAGGTGCAGGTTGAGCTGTCGGAGCAGCGGTCGGAGCCGGAGTTTCGGCTTCGGTAGGAGGAGAGTAAGTGGAGGGAGCCACCTGCTTCTGAGTGGCAGCGGGCGCAGGGGCAGCTCCTCCTGTAAGGAATTTGTATATTCAGAAATCATTATTACTCCAGAATAATTCCGCTGCTTGCGTTTTTTTCATTGGTTTCTTCTCTTTCCTTTATATCCTAAGAATATTGTTAATTTCTCACCTCCTCCTTGGTAGTTTCCACCTCCAGCAGCTCCTCTCTTGGGACAAGGGCAGTAAGAAGCATCGTCTCCGGGTCCTCCATCTCCTCCCGCATTTCCAGGCATTCCCATGAATCCAGGACTGCCGGGATTGCCAGTTTCTCCAACTCCTCCCATCGGTCCCATGCCTCCCATGTTGCCGTCTTGCCCCATGTACCCAGGCATACCGGGAGGTCCGCGCTCTCCAGCTGCACCCTTCTCTCCAGGCATACCTGTAGAGCACGCATTAGTATCTAATGATTCGATTGATAATATAGAAAGAACCCAGCACAAATGGAAATGTCCATGTAATGCACGTACCCTTGGTTCCCTTGACTCCCTCCATTCCCTTGGGTCCGGGACCTCCGGGGGAACCAGGAGTGCCAGGCATGCCATGGTCTCCGGGCATGCCCATCATACCAGCCATGCCGGGGTTTCCGGCCTTGCCAGGCTCTCCCTCCTCTCCCTGGAATAAAATATGTGACTTGAATTTGAGCTATATATTTACGAAGGGCGATTAGTGATCAGAGACAATTTCGCATGTGCGAGTGTGAATAAAGTTGTGGAACCAACCATGCGGCCGGGAGGTCCCATCGGTCCCGGGTATCCCATGGATCCAGGAGGACCGGGCGGGCACTGTCTGCATCCGCCCTTGGCCTTGTACTCAGAGGGAGGAGTGATACCAACGACTCCGGGTTCTCCCTGGGTGCCGGGTGTTCCTGGTTGTCCGTCCGCACCGGCCTTACCGGGAGCTCCAGCAGGACCACCGGGGCAGGCAGTTCCGTGATCGCATGCTGAAATTTGGATGCATTTTCGGAAATCTCGGTTATTTTCGGTTGAGAGAGATCGATGATATGGATTATAGGGAGAAGAAAGTTAGAGGTCAAATGACTACCAGATGGTATGCCCAATATAGAGAATCACTAATGCATGATGGTTCGGATGAAATGAGGACATTTAAAGTGAATCATAATGGAAAAAGAGTACTCACAGCATTCGGGGTTCGCTTGTCTGGCAGTTCTCACGGGAGTCGTTCTTCCTCCTCTCAGATCATTGAGATCCTCTCTCGCTCTTCGCTCGATCGCCAAGAACTCCTCCGAGAGACTCTGAATATTACACATATTAATTTTGTTTCATTTCGCTTCTTCACGAGTTCTTCAAAAAATAAATATTATTGCGGTTTTAACCATTATTGCTTGTAGTACAGTAGAAATGAATGTTATATACTAGTTGCATTACAATCAATAAAATTAATATATTTTGTATACGATTACTATACCTTTGAGTATGAGTGGATGTCGCTGAGTTGCTTGCCGAGATGAGGCAGAACAGTCATACAAGCAACAAGAGTCAATACAGAAGCAGTGATGGAGAGAGCTCCGACGAGTCGACCCACGTCTTCCTTCATGGTACTCAGTTGATGACTTCCCTTCGACCTCTCACCCTTTATACCCCCATCTCTCTCTCTCTCTCCGAACCCCTCCTCCCTCCATCTGAACGTGTTCTCAGAGCGGCAACGGAAGTGCGACGGAAAAGAGCGAAAACAGCTACGAGAGAGCGAAAGTCGCAGAGGTAATGGATCAAGTAGCGAGTCTGACAGAGAGTTATTAGAACGAGTAATTCTCTCCTCCTATGGCTTTTCTCCTCCGGAACAGAACAACTAACTATAATAAAGAGTACTCGGTTGATTCTCGATAAAGCGACGTGTTCTATCGAGACCAGAATTGAAATTGACAATATTGAAACATGAATGAGCATTTCACACATATGAATCGCGGTGTTTCACTCCACATTTCAATTCCAGAGCTATGATCCGACTACAGGTTTGAGCTTGTTTTCCTCCCCAGGTGGATGTAGCTTTATAGATCGTTATGATAGCAACTTTGTTGTTGAATGGAGTAGAAGCGGGCAGTGAACACGTCATCGATAATGTCTGTAGAGGAAAAGTGTGCTACCAAGTGGTCGATCGGCACGATTCTGAGGACGCTTCTGTGAGTGCAGTCTTCACATAATTCCACAGGCCGAATAGGAGGTTGATGAGTGAGAGAGTGAAATCGAGAGGAGACAGCTTTGCAAGCTCTCTCGTCCACTTTCTTAAATCCTTACTCATAAATTTTCCTAGACCGTTCGTGAGATTCGGTTGACCGATTCTCGATCCAATCATCTCGTCATTTCTCAAGGATTTCTAGACGGTGAGTGTCTCCCACTATACCTTATTGATGCCCGAAAGAGCAACGAGAAAATATATTAATTCATTATGAGTGGTCGGTAGGACTTACAGTTAGGACTATTGTAGAGAGTAGGGCCTGACAGTGGACTGTATGAACTGTAGACTGCAAGACTGAAGGTGTACTGTAGTAATAGTAGATCACTCGTCATGGTCCCATAGTATCCTCTGTGTGTGTTCTCTCTCTCTCCCTTTTCCATCTCCTCTGGGTGTTTTTCCCGTGTGTCCTCGTGTTTCTCTCTCCACTCGCCTTCTCTTATCATCTGTCCTCTCTCTAGATCGACTCTCGTCGGACAGCAAGACGCCCGCGTCGTTTCGCGTGAATTCAGTCGCGGACTCAAGTGAAAGGGCAACCATCGGAGCACTTTTCGCCTCCCAGTCAATTAACACGAGACACAACTCAGTGAATATACTGTACTTAACAGACGAACCAGGAGAAATCGATCGATATCTATCGCAGAATAGCCAGGTTTCACAACGACAAAATGAGTGATGCAAACAACAGTTCAGTTCAATGTGACGGCGCTTGTCTCGAATTCGATTGGACTTGAGTTGTCCAGAAAATGGATGGGCATCAGGGACAATGGCGTCAAATATGTTGACGATCCAGGAGCACAGTATCTCGAGCTTCTACAGTCAACAGGTAGATCACAAAGGGTTATCGATTAATGATCGATTTGAGGATACTATTTTGACGCGTATATCATCGATCGATGTAATATCGTGAGAGGAGCTCGGCGATTTCCGGCGGAATCTGTGTTGGATTGGAATCGGCTTCATCTTTTTACGTGTCTTCTTAAACCGGACGGTTCGTACTCATTTTACAGTATCAGCTAATTGCTCACTAATCTTATCTTCATTATACTTAATACGTAAAACTTTCTCTCCATTGATGATTTTTGTGTTATTTGTGTGGATGGATGAGTTAGACCCCTCTTTCATTAGTGACGCATCTCTCTCTCTCTCTCTCGGTTCCGTCGCCCTTTGCGAGTCTCCAGTTTTCTTCCTTCGTCGTATCAGTGACTAACCGACGTATCACCAACATTCGCCCCGAGTAAGGCGACATGTTGACAGCGAGTGAAAGAGAGAGACTCCAAGGCAGCTCAAATGATAGAGGGGAAGAAATGTGTGCATGGGCCGTGATAAGAAGCGAGATTAGTCGTTGGAGACGATGCACTGTTACATATACATATTTGTACGAATGCGGCCTACAGTAGGGAGTATTCGGTGATGTGATCGGGATCTTCGAATACAGGACAACAAAATTAAGACATTGGAAACTTCTTGGCTTAGTTAGTGTGTGAATGAATAGAAGAAAAAGAGGAAGAATAGAGATGATAAGACGATGAGGGATGAAGAGTACATGAGTCACAGCTTCGTTTGCAGGTGTTCTCATCCTTCGTCTCACTGCTCAATCCGTTCCTGCTAGAATGGTCAGTCATCGATGTCTCGACCTTTCCATTGTGGTTATTCAGGCTGAGATGGTACTGGAAGGAACATTCTCTACTTGCCACAAGTACCCAGAGAACGTCTACGACAAGGGAGCCACACAAGTCAGTATGAGCTAGCGCGTTCGTTGTTAATCTTTATTCTCTAATTGGCAAATAGGGGTTCTGAAGTTTTCTCGACGTTATAGTGGATTCATCGGCCCTCGATCGAGGTTTTGCCCGAGAGATACATTTGAAAATCAAGCAATCTTTCATGCAAATACGTATGCCGTGGAGATTTGAAATGCTGAAGAGGCTCGTGATGAAATGATAAGTTGATAAACACATACAATCGAGAGGCGTCTAATCAACATCGATAGAAAATACAGAGAGAGAGAGAGAGAGCAAACAATGACTTCTCAGTTGCTCATCTGCTCTCTTCTTCCTTCTTCGTCTCCATGGTCGAATCTGCGGAGATCGATTGAATGGAAGGAAACGGCACTCAATCCACCCTGTTTAAATTGATTCAGTCATTCACAAAGTAAAAACACTTTCTTAGCATATTCCAAAACCCAGGGATAGACACGCTGATGAGTTACCCTCCTGTTACTGTTTATATCCGTGGTTTTTCACAAACAAACTTCCGAATGTTATTTTCTTTGTGAGCAGCTTTCCTTCTTATTGTAGCCACTTTCCCCTCTCCCTCATAAATCGTGGTCGAATAAAGATGTGTCCAGATGCCGGTCAAGTGTATCCAATCAATCAGCCCTCGAGTGTTCCTCCCCTCAATCCATATTAGTCTATCGCCACTCTCTTCTTTCCCGATCTCCCCCCTCCCTCTCCCCTCTCTCAATCTCACACACTCTCTTCGCCTCCTCTCCATCTCTACCCACTCTCGACTCTCCCTATCCCACACACTCTCTCACCCTCTCTATCTCTGCATTCTCTTCATCTCGTGTGCTCTCTCCCTCTTTCCGCCTCGTTTCTCTCCCAGTCTTCTATCGAATGCGCGATCGCATCTCTCTCAATCGCCATCTCACATCTAGTCAATTTTATAGCAAAAACGCGACCTCTTCAATTTCCGAAAGGAATTCGAGAGGTTCAAACGGTCTCTAATCCGCCCCATTCTTCAGTCATTTTTTGCCCCCGTGCTTGTGACCTTGCTCGACCCCGTATACTTTGCACACTCTCTCTCTCCTATCCCTCTCTCTCTCCATCCTATTCAAACTCGAGTAAGTCATTGCTTTCCATTGTGTCTCCACACACTGTCTTTCTCCCCTCTCTCCAACCCCTCATTAGCACAATCACCATGCAATTATCGTGCCACTAAAACCATCACCGTTCGGTTCGCTCGGATCCACCACCCATTGCCCCTCGCCTATCCAACCACCCGCTCTCTTCTCTCTCTCTCTCTCTCTCTCTCTCTCTCTCTCGATCGGTTCTCAAAGCAGGGGAGACCCCATCTGTCGGCTTCATTTCAACCACCGCAAACGCGGCGTGCTCTTTTGACCTCATCGTATGATGGATTACACACTCATTCACTATCTCTCTCTCCAGTCCTTTTTTCCGTCCCCCCCCTCTCTCTCTCGATTCGCAAGTGTGCCTCTTTTTGCACACTCAGCTTCTCCCCTTATCACGAAGTCGCGATACTCATTTGAATGGCGGGCTCTGCGGTATAAGCACACAAGTGAAAGCGTCGATTAACTCTCGTCTCTCTCTCTTTCCTCGCTCTCTTCTTTTCTCTCTTCACCTCCCTTCTCTTCATCCGACTGCTTATCACTCCTTTTTCAGTCTGTTCTCTCTCCAATCACCACACTCCCTAGCCGCCGCGTCGCAACCCGTCCACCTTTCCCTCCAATTGCATCGCAATCTCTCCATTCTCTCGATGGAAAGCTTCTCTCTCTCACTCTCTCTCTCTCTCTCTTCCCGCGTCGATCCGCAGTCACAATCACTTCGCTGTACGTGCGCCCGTGTTCATTATCTCTTTACTCCCGTGCATTACCGTAATCTTACAGATCGCCCATTCTTATTTCACAATGAGTTCGCCTCGCTCGTCAAGAACTACAAGTGAAAATGAGAGAGAAGGAATTGGGTGAGTACTAATGATAACACATAATTCATCATGACAATAAGCAAACCGGCATGTGAGCCCCGGCAGAGTAGTCACTTTTAGAGTACTCTTGATTCTGGTTCAACTTTACCTTTCACCTTCCTTTATGGCAATTAGGAAAAAAAAAAAAAGAAAAAAAAAATTCGTGTGTATTTTATTCTGTGATATAGGGTATACTTTGAGTTTATGCATAATGGGTGCGATGTCAGAACAGGGCGACAAGGTGATTCTGTGAATTACAACCCCGCTTTTCCCTCCACTTTCCTGCACTGTTATCACTTTGAGACTCGGTGGTCTCCCGAGTGCAAAATCGCTGACAACGCGTGGCATTCACTCCTTCTTTTCTTGCAAAGATATCAAAATTATTAATTAACTATTTGGCTAATTAAAACTTCTTAATTATTTGCAGATCACAGCGTATTCTCCCAATGGGCTTCGTTTTGCCCTCCTCATCCTCTTCTGATCTCGAATCAGTCTCTTACCCTCCACCTCCTCCTCCTCCTCGCAAGAGAATTCTCACTGCTCCGCTTCCCACTAACTCCAAAGTGGTTAGTATAAGAATAAAATTTATGGGAGTCACGAAAAAAGATGAGATTAATTAAAAGAAATGCTCGCAAGGTTCAGGGAAACTGCTTTATTTGTTCGGTTTTGAGAATGGCCTCTTCGAAAAAAACTGCCTGTAGTTAGAGGGGCTGTCGAGTTTTCCTTCCTTTGACATCTATCTCCATTAGGACACATTCATATCTGCTCAGATCTGTGAACGGGTCATTGCGCATTAGTCGAAAAATGTCTCGCATTGGTAGTATCGGATGGATCGTGTCTTGATCTGTCAGGAACAATTAGTCGACCCGTCATGTCCGTTCACTGTTTCATCAAGTGGCCAACCAATTACAGAAAAGAACGCTGATCTTTCCTCCTCGGCCTGCGGGAGGAGAAAATGAAGAGAGAAGAGACGAAGGAACTGGAAATGGAAGGGCGGCGAGGTGAGGGGGGGCGATATATTTCATCATATCCATGACAGTACTCCTTGTGAGGGCCATGCAAAATTGCTGAGTAGGAGGGTATTGATGAGTAGGGATTTCAATTAATGATAAAACACTGAATGTGAGTGTAATACAATTCAATTCAGGGCGGCCTTATCGGAGACTCTACCCCGTCGTCAATCGTACCCTCGTTCGGCCAAGCGTACTGCAGCAGTTGCAGCACCCCCAGCTAAGAAGCATAAGTCGCCCAAGAAGAACTGAGCAGTTGCAGCAGTAGCAGCCGGCTGCATGCTGCAAAAGTGTCAGACTGTCATAATCCGCCCTAACCAAAACGCTCTGAGAGTATTCCTTATCTATGTCAGATTGTGAGTCATTTGTGTGCCTGTTCTTGCTTTATCTCTTTTCCGCCGGGGCAATTTCGTGCATCTCAGATTGGTCATCTCAAATGATCCGCTGGTATAAAATGTTTCCGAGGTTTTGTGAAAGAGTTAAACTATTGGCACTCATTATCACGCAAGGTCTTCTAAGCCGATGTCTACAGTCTCTTATCTATCTTTTTTCCCCGATTTATGTCTTCTACCGTACCCTTTTCCTTCATTCTTTATAAAAAGTCCCCGAAAACAATTCAAACTTGGCTCTTTTCTCTGCGAGAGACGCTCCTCTTTTCCCACGGGACGAGAAATGTCAGCTCTCTCCTGTTCGCGTGATGTCTCGCATTGAGGAAAAGAAGAGTCAATTGGGAGAAAGAATGGGCCAGAAGAGACAAGACTGCGAAGAAAATTGCATTACTGATGAGGAGGGAGACTTGTCAGAAGGGAACATTCACTGGCGTTCTATGAATGGCGAAAGAGGGTTACTGTAGGATTACTCTGGCTGATATCCTTAGAATGGCGTAATGAAGAAACGGGTAATCTTTTCTTTTTTCTTCTGTATTTTGTAGATAATACAATATGTTCAATCCATTTTTTATTAACATTGAAGTGATACAACATCGGTGCGTATAAAAAAGCTATAGGAAGTAAGCAAAGTCCATCGGATGTTTAGGAGTGACTTTTAATAGAATAAAAAAGTGGACTGGAGTTCTCAGCAGACACGATAGGTGTGGCGAAGCTGAAAAGATATGACTTTTCCAGAGGGACAACAGGAAACGAGGAATTCACCAGGCTGTGGAAGGTCGTCTTAATCTTGAAGTCAAAGCCAGAGTGACTCTGTAAACGTTCATAGTGAATCGTATTTCCTACTTTAAACTAACGTATGCATCAAGACGTGATCCACTTGGGAGAAGTCCTGCTTCTCCTTCGAGATTTGTTACACCGACGGCCGGAATATTCTCGAATCTCGTTCCTACCCCGCCAACAACGATTCGGAACTCCTGAAGTATCGTCGGAGTGCAGAATCACATCTAGCAATACACTTAGCGCTAGGTAAAATTTTCTCCAATGTTTCGTTTCTGAGAGAACATTTCTTCAACCTCCTTATTCCACAAGCTCTCACTCAAACTAAGAGGGTGGAGAACCGTTGTCCAAGGAACGAAAACTTAGAAATCATTTCTCCTATCAAGGTTACGTTCTGTGTAGGAAAACATTCATCTTTATAATGAGACCTGCCGTTCACTAACTCACCCCTCTGTCAGTGAATATTCCGTCAACGGGAAAGCGGGCGGCGAAATCGACAGATTTCATCCTCCAGTTAGCGTGACTACCGGGTACTCCTGGCGGGACGATGAAAGTTGTGAACCAATCCTTCTGCAGCTTTCCATCGCTGTCACGAAAACGAAGGCCGAGGTCGTAGAAAACGCGAATCTGTACAGATACATTCAAATTTTTTTATCAGAATTTTATTAGTAGAACGTTGGTTCTTAGGAGAGAATACATTTCTGATCGGGAGAATAGAGTATCTAACTATAATATGACGTCTTCATTTATTTTTCAACTATACGTTTAGTGTTTCTTATTGTTTTGATGTATCGGAGGTTGATTACTCACTTCGATATCGCATCCACACTGATACGTTTCCATCTCGCTCTGCTTGAGATCTCGATTATGATTGTCGAAGTAACCTAAGCAGATCAAATTCAAAAATGAGCTTGGTGAATATCCAATCTTTACAATGTTTACACAGTGAACACATTTACTAGGATAACCATTCTCTAAGAAAGGAAGTCCTGGAGAACCGTTCTCATTGCAAAGTTGCGCTCTTTGTACAATGTCTGAACTTACGTGTTCTCATCTTTGTGCAGTGGGACTTGCACTCTCCATCGATAAAGCTAGGATGCGTGTAGTTCAGCAGCTCCATGCGAAATATCCCAGTGTCATTGTGCTAAAATTTTGTATTATAATGGACCTCGCTATTACCATTAATTTGACAATCAAATGAATCAATTCTGAAACTGATATTTTATTAGCTTGAGGGAGGGATGCTTGGTACTGTCGTTAAGAAATTTAAAAAAAATGTTTCGAAATGTTCTAGAATGTACTCTTTCCTGAGGACATTTTCTCGGGTTCCTAAACGGAAGTTTAAAATCGATTTGATATAGTTCACCTCGACACAAGGACTTGGAGGAGGAAAGGAGGCGGGAGTTGGCGGAGGAGCCGCAGTTGTCACTGGTGTCGGATACACAATTCTGTCGTAGATTAACACACCGCCGATGCCAAGTGAAGATCCAAGAAGAACACCGAGAGCCTATGAGGGAGAATGAGAAAGGAGGAATAGTTTATTCATTTATTTATTAGGTGCACCCCTTTGTGGGTGTATTAAATAAATACATAGAACAGTAACCAGAACGACTACTGGAAGCATGATGTTGTTCCTCCGATGTAGTTCTTCTCCAGGACTACAGTAGGAAAAGAAAGAAGGAGAGCAGTCGACGTCTTCTCTAGTCTTCTTCTACTCTCTTTTCTCGTCGCATTCGTCGTCGTTCCACAGAATTCTCTTCAGTCTGGACACTCTTCAGAACCCCTCGCTATCTCGATGTTCATCCAATTTGAGAGGGAACGAGAAAGAGAAATGTCCTCTTTCCAGACTCTGGCAAACCTAATTTGAACATGCACTGCTGCGTCTCTGATGAACTGCATAGAAAGTCTGTTCTTGGAAAGAAGCAAAATTGCAGTTCTGAGAAGGAGAGTAAGATCAATACACCAAACGGTTGAATACAACGGACCTAACGGAAAGTGAACTTTTCGCGCTTCACTGAACTTTTCGACAAGCGAATGTCACAATTTATCTTGCAATCTATCATGCATGACAGACAGTGTAATGACTCTCAGCGTAAAATTCATCGATAAATTACGATAAATTCCTTGGAGAGTAAGGGATCAAAGTGAAAGAGAGATAAAAAACTTAGCATGCGAGCACAACACGGATTCGAAAAATGAGATCAGCGTAGTAGGAATAATATTAGCCGTATAAAAGCTATACAATAAATTCAGCACAATATGGGCAGTTCTTCAAAAACAATAAAAAGCGAAAATTATTATCAAAAGCAAGTGAGTGAAGTCGTCCTCCTCAGCAGAGATTGTTGAGTCGGTTTTGCTGAAACAATTCTTTAAGTTTATTTAAGAAAAAAGAATTTAATTAAAAGAATATAGCAAACACTGATTATTTTACAGTTCACCTTCAAAGGTTATGATATGACCGAGACAGGTCTGGGTCAATGGGTAACTGTTGAAAGATTACTCACCACATCAACAACGGCGATGCTGAAAGTGAATTTGTTGCCGTCGATTTCCTACAATTTTGACCTTTAAAAACTCTTTTTCAGATTAAAAACTGACGATTTCTCGAGGGGAGAAAGTTGAGTAGGGCGTCACTCCGATATCAAAGCTATCGGGGACGATCTGTTTCATAAGCGCGCGTCTTTCCTTCACACTCTTTCGAAGACCATCACCTCCCAAAGTTACGTTGAGCAACTGGAAAGAATCGGCATCAAATGATAATTCATAAAGGTGTTCCATGTCAAGCGATTGTATAATAAACCGCTGGTCATACGAAAAGTTCGATCCCCGTCGAGGCCAACAAATCCTTCCGTCCAGTGACAGTTGAGTACAAAATTGAGTATGCGAAAAAGTCACTCACTCCTTTGCTTAGAATTCCGTCGATTCGCTTCCTCACTAGGAAGTCAGAGAAGACGACTTTCTTAAATTACTGGCATCGGCGTTATTTAAGTGTCTTTATTTTCGGGTTTTCAATTATTTGTATTTATTGTATTGTCACAACGTCTTATTGTTATTATGATATTCGAACATCTTAGTCACTCCAGTTTCTTTTTAATTTTTCCCAACTTCCACCCTAAGGTGTCTTTTTGTAACATACAGTAGCGGACAAAAGTTTACGGGCACTTTTTCTTTTTGATATAACTTTAGAACCCCTGGAAGGCTTGACGCGACATGCTGGGGTCTAATACGAAACCCAATGGAGATTACGATGCAACTATTGGGGTATTGCGAAATCTTCCCGTTATTGCGTCGTGATGACGCAATCGATGCATACTTTTTTGAATGGACATTATTCTTTCACGGAATTTTTCCTGCTCGCTTAACTTTCAGGATGTTAAGACATGCCCAAGGTCTACCTATAAAAAATTTTTCAAGTTGCTGCGGTGCGGCTACTTGGCTGCAGCAAAGCTGCAAAATCGAGGTCGGAAAACCATATCTCACCTTTTAGACATCACACAGACCCAATCAATACATCAAAATGATCACAATCATGACTGCCGATGATCCTGAGAATATGGTCGCGGTAGGCCACCATTTGCCTTCAGGGCACGAAAAAATCACTTTTTCGCAATATTGTGGTCTGACGAAGGGGAAGTCTATAGGACGTGCTCTAAAGATCTGGTTTGCGCGTGGATTCGGTTGAGAATCTATGGGAGAAACGATTACTAGCTGCAATAAGCGTTTCGATTGGATTCCTGTCCGGGGCGATTGATTTCCGGAAGGACACTTGTTTGGACACGCCCATTTTCCGCCCGTTGACAAGGCTCGCACTTTTGAGTGTATCTCGGCTCTGAGTTAGCGAAGAATGCTGGCAGTCCCATCAATGGAATCAGGATGGTTTGCTCTATAATCTCGAGGACAAATTACATCATCACTATGAAATATTACGTCATCCGTGTATTCTTTGCGGTAAGTCAACGGAAAATGGTGGAACCCGTGCAAATGAAATCAATTTGATCCTTCCATAACTGTAAAGCGCAAATTACGTTATTAATATGTGTGTTATATGATTCTGAGAATTATTGCCTAAGAATGATGAAATATTGCATAGTGATGATGCAATTTGTGAATGAGATTATAGAGCAAGCCACGCTGATTCCATTGATGGGTCTGCCAGCATTCTTCGTTAACTCAGAGCCGAGATACACTCAAAAGTGCGAGCCTTATCAACGGGCGGAAAATGGGCGTGTCCAAACCAGTGTCCTTCCGGAAATCGATCGCCCCGGACAGGAATCCAATCGAAACGCTTATTGCAGCTAGTAATCGGATCTCCCATAGATTCTCAACCGAATCCACGCGCAAACCAGATCTTTAGAGCACGTCCTATAGACTTCCCCTTCGTCAGACCACAATATTGCGAAAAAGTGATTTTTTCGTGCCCTGAAGGCAAATGGTGGCCTACCGCGATCATATTCTCAGGATCATAAGCAGTCATGATTGTGATCATTTTGATGTATTGATTGGGTCTGTGTGATGTCTAAAAGGTGAGATATGGTTTTCCGACCTCGATTTTGCAGCTTTGCTGCAGCCAAGTAGCGGCACCGCAGCAACTTGAAAAAAATCTATAGGTAGACCTTGGGCATGTCTTAACATCCTGAAAGTTAGGCGAGCAGGAAAAATTCCATGAAAGAATAATGTCCATTCAAAAAAGTATGCATCGATTGCGTCATCACGACGCAATAACGGGATGATTTCGCAATACCCCAATAGTTGCATCGTAATCTCCAATGGATTTCGTATTAGACCCCAGCATGTCGCGTCAAACCTTCCAGGGGTTCTAAAGTTATATCAAAAAGAAAAAGTGCCCGTAAACTTTTGTCCGCTACTGTATGTAGTAATAAGTCATGCATTTTTATATTCGATATCATCCATCAGAAACATCATTAGTAAATAATTTTGCTCACTCTGTCCATCGCCCTTTCGTCAGTTTCCACTCTCACTTTCCATGCAGGATTGCCCACGTCTTTTCCCATTTCTTGTCCGAGATCATACGAGAATTCGATCCACCTGCCACATCCACACTGCTCTTCCACTTGAGTCTCCGATTCGCCCCATTCGACATCTTTAGCCGTCCACACTTCTAAAATGTTTCAATGGAGTGCAAAAAAACCAGTGCCAGGTCCGACTGGAATCTGTGTGTGTTACATTTAGAAATAGCTCAAGATCGTTGTAAGTTGTTGTCAATGCAACGAATAAACGCATCTATAAGTTTAACATGCTTGTTTTCTATAGACACTTGCGATGGGAAAGTAAACTGACGTTTGGGTACTTTTCGACAAGGTCCATAGCACATGGAATATCCTTCGTTGCTCATCACGAATCCATCCACTTCCACCCGAAGACGACCAGTCGAGATTATCTGGAGCATTATATTTTATTTTTACTTATATTAATTAATTTACCATTTTCGCTTTTTTTGTTATGCAATTTTTACAGACAAAAGTCGAACAAATGGTGGAGTGTAATTAATTGGAACACTTTAATTTTCTTGTTTTCTATAGACACATAGATAGTCTCACATAGAGGCAGGGGTTAATCGTCGTCTCTGTTCCTGGAGATGCCGTCGTTGGCGCAAATGCCCCGTCATGATACAGTTTGCCAACGTAGATAGTACTCATAATACCGCTCGCAAGGAGTGCTCCCTGAAGTGAACACGCAGTGGCATAGTGTAGAATTAAACAATAATCTATTTATTTGCGAAAAATTGATTTTTTTTTTTAAATTTCGTATGATTAGTTTACTCACTCCGACGAAAAGGAAGACGAGAAATACGGCCATGATGAACTACGTATCACCAAATTCTTAGCAGTGGCCGAAAAGTATCAGATAGACACAACCTCTTGCCAATAAGAGAGTTGCCTCCTACTGCCTAAATATGCTGCTGCAGTCTCTTATAGAACATCAATCTCGGCGCGGCGTTCAAATCACAGAAAATCCCCCCTGAGACCGCTCAAAGACGTCCGTCAATCATGAAAATGTTTGAACACTTCATCATTCAAACTTCCAGACTTCCCGTTGGGAGTTCTTTAAAAACTGGATGATAAATTAGAGCGCGTCGATTTGGTCTGGAAGCATCTCGAATTGGGTTTGGCAATTATGTTTCTCCACTTCTGAATGTTATGAGAAATCTAATTAGTTTTCCACTTCCATTTGTTATATTCCAATTATTCCAATCATAAATTGCAAAAATTGTGTACACCAAAAGTCTAACAGTGATGTGCCGTTAGTCTCTCGGGTGTCCATTGATGAACGTCCCATAAATAGAAAATGCGCGAGAAACTTCTTATTCTCTCCCCCTGCCTGTCTCTGCTCAGACAGATAATGGAATTCCCAAGAGGCAGACGGAATAGCGAGTGAATGGTTGAGAGGCGCGCTCTATTTGAAAAGGGAGGAAGAAATTCGCCACATTCTATGAATACAGGAGGAGAATGAGGGTTTGAAATTTTCGACGTTTTATTGAAGGGATTCGATTCGATTCTGCATCGGCTGCTCACAATTCATCATAAAGCGAATCATTATTTATCCGTGTTTAATCGGGACAAAGAAATACTTGTAACGAAAGCGAGGAAAGCGCGGAATGACTCGTGAACTGTGTATAACATGATCACTAAAAATGTAGCTAAAAGGCTAGCAGAACTATGTAAACGGAATTGGACAGCGGATGAAACTTTGCGGAGTGTTTTTAGCGGTCGTCTTCAGCATCCCCTCAGTGATCGGTAGGGCAGTCATGCTCAAGCGTGTTTGATTCCTGAAATATTGTTACTTCTTACAATTTTTTTTCCAAAAAGGAAAAAAAAGTCAAACACACGATTTCGGCGAGATTGATCATGACGCTTCCCCACGTTTCCCATCCGCTCTGCAAAATGTGCATGTGTTTTGTGTGCAACGAGATGACTTAAAAATGATAAATTCATACATATGTTAGCTTTCTTGTGTTGTTCTCCATAGAGATTTCGAGAGGAAGTCGATACTCAATAGCAGGCTCTGGCTGTGAGTAAATCGATCCGCAAGTGGAGATGATGACTGTCTGCAATATTCCCTTGATGCAATCAGAGTCCGAACTCTCTTACATTTGGATGTAAACATTTATATATTCCAAATCTGTTGTATTCAAAATGCTTCACACTCTATTTTATCAAATTCATGCAAAGAGACAGAGTATCCAGCCGCCGTACCAATTGGGGGTCAGTCCCGTGCTCAGTCCCCGTGAAAATAGCACGGGGAATCGAGAGACGCAGACACACTCTACGGGACTGAGGGAGGGACTGAGGATGGGACTGAGCGAGAGAGCGACGTTATGTAAGAGGGAGCAGAGAAAGAGAGACAGAATCGAGAGAGGCAAGTTCCCTCTATTAGTGCAATGAGAAATTCGGAAAGTGTGAAATAACTCGATTGGAAATTGATATATATGTTTGAGTAAGCTATACTCAAGTTTTTAGGACAATATCTTATTAGCAAAGTGTCTAATTAGCACTCGGTTCTCGGTCGATCCCGTCCCTTGTAGGCAGTCAGTCCCGAATAGGATTGAGAGTGGTTATGTGATCACTAATAGCCTCTCTCCCCCTCTCTTGCCTCTCTCGATTCTGTCTCTCTTTCTCTGCTCCCTCTTACATAACGTCGCTCTCTCGCTCAGTCCCATCCTCAGTCCCGTAGAGTGTATCTGCGTCTCTCGATTCCCCGTGCTATTTTCACGGGGACTGAGCACGGGACTGACCCCCAATTGGTACGGCGGCTGTATACACCTAAATTGGATTTTCTCCACCCGACTAACCTCGTTGCTCTCCATCATGGATTCCGTCCATTCTGGCAGCAGAAACCGATCTCTTCTGGTCTCATTGACGTACGAATAGACGTCATCGTTGATCTGTTCGATGAAGATTCGTCGTGAGAAATTTGCGCCCCACAACAAGTCGATCCGTCTGGAGCATCCGCAAATTGTACCTGAAAATAGGTACTGTTTTTAGAAAGAAGAAAAAAGGACCCAGAAAATAGACGAGCATAAGGAAGGAAAGGGAAGAACAAGGTTAGACTTATAATCCCTAGAACTATGATTCGAAACATTTGATTGCAGATATCACTGTAATATCAAACCTCCGTAGCCGCAGAATGGGCCGAATCTCCTCAATCCGACCACCTCGCACTCATCAGTGCAGTTGGCGTTGGTGGATTCTGGATAGAGTTGAAATCCGGTAAACGTCGTTTCGAGTACGATCAGAGTGACGTTCTGCAATTTAGAAAATTCAGCAAGTATACTTATAATAGACAAATAAGTAACGTAGTGTATCGCACCATTAAAGTTTATAGAGGTCCCCTTTTTTAGAGAAATGAAGTAAAGAAGTTATATCATAAAAATAAGTATTTGTTATAAGTGAGTTCTTACGGTGGTGCATTTGGGTGGAGGTGGAGGAGGGAAGATTGCAACAGGATAGTCAGTCACTGTCACTACGATGAGACCGATGCCGCCAACGACGAGAAGGACAGCGAATACCTATGATCATATAAATTGCTACCACATTATTCGAAACTAAAGGATGTCTTGCGATTTTTAAACGCATGACAGTGGTTTCCTCTTCCCCCCTACCAGTAAAATGAAGGAAATAAGGTATAGGCAATCTGGACACTCAAAAAGTGTTTTAGTGAGAGGCCAGCACCAAAAACGTGGTCACAACAACAAAAGAAGGAATTCACTATGCAAATGAACAAAACGACTCACAACAAAGAACGCCATCAACGTTCGGAGAGAGAAGGGAAAGAAGTTCAGTAGGACTCAGAGAACGACTTCGCCTCTTTCTTCTTTCTTTCCTTCCTTTCTTCTTTCTCTCTCTCTATTCATTACATTCTCTCACATCCACATATCTATCACACCATCAAAAAACGAGCGAAGGAAGATGCGCCCCAGCTAAGAAAACATGTTGCAAGAGTATAATTGTGATCGCGAAATTATTTTCTCGTGGAATTCTTTCATGAGCTCAATAATAGATACAGTAAAGGGTAGAGAACGTAATGCAAGAAAACGAGAGCCTCTCAATTTTGATGCGTTCACACTGTACTTTTGTTGTTGCATCGTATCACATCAATAATCTGCATATCAAAGAAAGGAATAGACCAACGAACAATGTGAATCGTTTGGCAATTGATACTTCGTTACACACAACCTCCGACGTTCTCCATTAATCAACCCTTCGGACACTTTCGTTGAGTCACGAACAGTTGTTTTTTTTTCCTTCTTCTCTTCTCACTGCACGCTCACTATAGACGAGGGTCGCTATAGTTGGAGGGGCTATGCTAAAATCACGTGAATTTGGCAGACATATTTCTCCCACGCCCTACCTCCCATTTGGGGATCAGCGTGGGTAAACGGCGTTACTTCTCAGGACAATTTTAGCGACATTCCCACCAAAAATTGACCTTCAATGTGGAAATGAAGATTGATAAAGAGTGACTGCCTTCTCAGCAATTGCCGATGTAACCTATAAGTTATTAAGATGCAAATAAAAGAGAAGAGGGGAATATGAGAACACCGAGAGATCTACTGAAATAAATACATTGAATACGATCATTGTCCCATGCAAGAACGATACAAAGACCATAAAAACCGGTCAATTACAGTAACGCGTTCTTCATAGTTTATTCTTATGAGTATAACTCCGCCAGACATTCGAATATACCCTCCGTTGGACTGATGGATTCAACCACGACCTTCCCTTGTGTTTTCCTGATCAGCGTGGGTAAACTTCCATATCTCACGAGGAAGAGAGACATTTTCCCACCGAATTAGGCGTTGACTCGCCCATCAATTGAATTCTTTTCAGTTGTGAATTATTGCCTCTCTCAAGATGGTCGGAGATTACAATGCTATGCTTGCTCCTTCGAAATGGTTTAACTCAACGGACGAAAATGAGTGGACGGTCCCTGCCATAGTCTTTGGTATTGGATTCACCCTCATATTCACCCTCTACATGCTCTCCAATCTCTTCGCCTACCTCAAGAGGAAATACCGTGCGTTTATTGTTTGGTCGAATATTTCTTTGTTTTGGATCTACAAAACTACATGATCATTGCAAGACAGAAAAGATTAGCACACAGACAGTGATTCTTACCACGGGCCTTCCGCTTACCGGCAGATGTCTAAAATCGTTTCTGTCTTACAGTGATCATGTTCTTTGGCCTACCCGGCAATGATTAGAGTTTACTCACAAACAAGTTGATTCTACAAAACTACAATAATATTCGAGTGCAAATATGTTATAATTTAAAAAAAAGAAAATATCAATGACGCAGAATGGTTCTATCGCCCGGCCGTCTATCAGCCACCCCATGTGTACTCTCCATACATCAAGAGGAAAATCGTTCCAAACATCAAGAATATCAAGTTGGATGGAGCAGAAGAGAAGACTGAGAGTGAGTCCCCTTACAATCTTGGTCGCCGAATTTGAATGCTTCAGATGCAATGAAGGATGCAGGAGAAGAAGAAAAGAAAGTAGAAGAAGTCGATGAATCAATAACTATGACTGATATACGGATTGAAGTGGTTGTCAACAGAGAAGATGAGGGTGAGATCACTACCAATTTATGTTGTTGCAATCTCCTTTACAGGTGCGGAGAAGGACGAAAAAGGAGAAGACCTAAATGATATGACCGACTTCTCAGTGGAAACTGTGAGCGAAGAAAATCCCCAAGTACCGAAACCGCTGAGAACAGGTTTCCGTGAGACTCGTCTTTACACCTACTAACATGCCGAACTCTTTTGAAATGCATATTGAATTAACAAAGTCCACTCCTAGATTTCATTGTTCCCCTTAGAATAGCAATGATTTTGAATTCCTTACATCCCCATGTCCGTTTATCCCCGAGTATTAATATTTACAAGAATCGTCTAAATTATTATTCTAAATTATATTTATAATTATATAAAATTAGATTTCTCTCGCTTTGATATTATTATATATACATTGTCCGTTTTCCTTCATTTCCTTGTGTACTGCCCCTCCCCCCACCATTGTACCCCTTAGAATGGTCCCGGAGTAGAGTCAAGCTGGTCGTTCCGAATCCTCTTCCTCTGAATCCCTTCAACGACCGGACGACAATAGGGACCACGATGATTGATATACTTTGCCTAAGTCCATCCCAGCCCTTCTTTCACATCACATATAGGGAGAACATTATTGATTTTCACATTACTATGTGTTTAGTATCTCGTTGTGCTCTCGGTAGTCGATAAAATATAAAATATAATATCAATTCAAGTTTTTCTAGAAAGAATGATTTCCCTGATTTTGTGACCGTGATCGTGTTCTATACTTTTATACTTTTCTCTTTTATACTTCTATACTTTTCTCGAGTTTGAATTGGCATCATTATAGACTGCATCGAGAGTTTTTTTACAAATTTCATAGCCATTGAACACAAACAATACAAGCTAATAAAAGAATAGTTTGCAAGGGTTAGTAATATTTCTTCGGGAATTTACCGTTAGTACTGTGCACACACTACGATAGGACAATATGATAAGTAAGAGGAGAATATCGACGAGAACAAATCACTTCTTCGATGTGGACGAGAGGCTCAGTAAGCTGGCGAATTGAAGCGCCCGATTTGAAGAGCGATTTCACATGCAAGTTGCTAGATACAAATTTTAGTACGCATTTTAATACGCATTGTACAAATTAAGAGTGAATAGCGTATTCTCCAATCTTATTTTAACTACAGTCTTCGTAGCTTATGAAATCACCAATTTCAGTTCAGTATTTGATGATGCGTGGGCTAAACTATAATATTTGCCAGAGAAGAGTTTCTCCGCTTAAATTGTGCTTTTCTCAGCGTTCGCATGTGCTACTATGGGTTTTCCTCGCTTGACTTTTCATCTATTGATATGTCATGCATTTGATCAGCTTCCGGAAGCAGTACAAGTACCCCAAGTTGATGCTCTGTCATCAGTTCGCCACAGTAAGAACGACTCATTTTTTTCACATTTACATTTTCGAAAAATTCCATTTTACAGAATGCTCAGTCTTGTGGCCCTTCTTCCCGTTTTCTTCCTCAATGGAGTCAATGCTCAGTCATGCTCCGTTGCAGTAATCGGACGTTAGTTCATATTAATTGATCAATAAGCAAATAATATAACTGTAATCAACTACATTGTGCATTATGAACTTGATTGACTGATTGATATTCCATATCAGGATCTTTTCTTAGTCAACTTTTTCTTTTCCAGCTTGCTTCGGTGATATGTGCCCTCCGGACCACACTTGCCTCACAAATATGGCCGCTCCTTCGTGCTGTGCCACTGCAAGTGTCCAACCCGCGACTACTGCGAAACCATCGACCAGTGATTTCAGTTTTCAGTTTTAAGTCGTTTATCAAGAGGCTATTCGGGTTCACTGGGGATCGAATGGGAGCTCTGACGACGTTGAAAAGGCTCAGTATCTTCGGCTGATTTTCGTCTGACGAACGAATCATCTTGAATGGTTTTCGGAATGAAGATCGGTCTCTTGTCGAGAATGAGTGGATAGACGATTCCCATAGTCGAATAGGTAATGGCCAGGGGTCCATCCGTTTGAATCTCGTTCGAAACAGGGATCATGGATTGGAGCGTGAGCCAGAGTCCTCCAAACTCGAGTTATCAATCTTATATTTAGAGAGAATCAACGAGTATACGGATAGTGAGGATCAATTCAACTTGTAGGTCATACCCATCACACGGCGACCACTCCGGCTTGGATGGGGATTCCAGTCTTCTTTAGTCGATAGTAGAGACGAGGGGTACTAGGGAGCCTGGGGCTGAACTAGGGGAAAGTCCACCTCTCCATCGGACGAAATGGAGAGGGGACCGCTCGTGACGACTGGCAAAAGCTCGAAGTGAATTTCACCTTAAAAATAACATCCATTTTCAAAATATCAATGGACAATTGATTTTAATATTGTATGTATTCAGATTGCGTGGATCTTCTGAACCCATCGACGGGAGTCTCCGATTGTCCCCCTAATGCATATCTGTGCAACAATGGGCTCTACTACAATCTGATGACACAGCAGTGCCCGAAAACTTGCGGTAGATGCGCGGGAACAGGAGCTCCTACTGCAAGTGAGATAACAGTGAACACTTTATAAAATTTATTTTTTTCTGAATATTTGCATTCTCAGGCCGTTTGAAACCATTCTCAGGCCGTTTGAAATAAAATTTCTAACTGGCCATGAAATTACATGAAACATTTCAGCATTCGTTTTCTCAACAACTGGAAACTGGAAATGTCTGATCGTGTAAACAGCTTGCTCCTCAATATTACTGTGCCTCATTTTGCAGCATGCGTTGACCGTGTCCCTAATTGTCCCGCTCAAGCCGGCCTGTGCAATGACTCCACTTATTACACCCTACTGACAGTACAATGTCCTAAAACTTGCAACAGGTATTAATTCACTCTCATCATTTCCTATAAATTTGATAATTGATGACACTTTCCAGATGCAATGAGGCAGGCGCAGGCACGGGCACCGGAACAGGAACAGGACCCGCTGCGAGTATGGCACTCGAAAATGACTCACATTTATATTTTCCCTTAAATACCACTGAATATTTCAGGCTGCATCGACGAGATAGACCCAACCACGGGAATTTCCGATTGTACAGCAAAGTAGGGTGATATCTTTCATATTATCATAATAAGATATGCTATGTCGTAGGAAGTGAGGGGCTAAACGAACTTTCCATTTTCGAACTTGGATCTTGGAAGAACACTGTTAGGCCTTTTATGGGTAGATTCAGTTTGCAGTGATCAACCTTTAGCGTCACCTGCTTGATCTAATCACCTATTCTAATTCCGACGAACTATGATACAAATATAATCTCTTTCCAGCGCTAATCTCTGCAATGATTCGTTGTACTTCAAAATTATGACTCAAAAGTGTCCTCGAACTTGCGGAAGATGCGCCACTGGGAAATAAACCCATTGTATCTTCTTAATCGACGTAAAACATCGATGACTCAATTCATATATTGCGTGGCATAATCTTTGAATAAAGTATTGACTTGCAATGCGCCAGAGTTCGCGAACGGCAAAAGAGAAGTTATCCATCTCCACCTGCTCCTATGTACACACATTATTCAACCAAGTTGCGTGTCATCATATACAAGCGAATCATCGAACTACTTTCGTTATTGAAATTAATCTTTTGAAAAAAAACATGGTCGATTCTAATTACAATTTGCTTTCACCTGCGGTGGTGCAGGTACGAGTGAAAAGTTTGAGTTAATTATATTTCTCAAAGATTCAAAAATTTTAGATTCTGAAGGAAAATTCTTTATCGAACCATACAAATAACAATGAACACATGCTAGTCTAAGACAATATGGAGGCTTATTATTGCCTAATTAGTTGGCGCAGGCGACTTAATATTAGTGGTGGGGATTGAATGAACGGAATAATAGAATGACGGTAATTTGCTGTATTTGTTATTTATTTGATACACCCACAACGGTGTGAATGAATATCTGTAAAACATTAGAAAAAAGCGGTTCGGTAAGAACACTCAATGATGGAACTAATACATAGTTCGACTGCGAAGACCAGAGTAGAGACGATGAGTGTGCCCTGGGATGATTACTTAAGGTTTCCCGTGTTCGCATGTTTTTTCGTTATTTCTCGAGCTTGCATGGATTGACTTTCCCTCCATGGATAAGCAATATATTTGATCAGCTCGCCGTAGCAGAATCGAAATGTACAAGTAGCCCAAGTTGAAGCTCTATCGCCAGTTCGCCCACAGAAGCGACTACTTCTCTTTTTTTTCAAATGTACATTGTATTTATCAGTATTGTGAATGAATTTTACAGAATGTTCGGACTTGTCGTCGTTCTTCTCCTCCTCTCAATGGAGGGAGTCAATGGCCAATCATGCTCCGTCCCAGTGATCGGACGTCAGAATTTATATTATCTATTTTACAATTATTTTAGATCGACTTGCACTTTCAGCTTGTCTCGGTACAACGTGCCCTGCTGGAAACACTTGTCTCACTACAATGGCAACTCCTTCGTGCTGTCCCGATGCGAATGTCGTCCCTGACACAACTACGACTGCTGCTCCCACCACCACAGCGCCAGCCACAACAACTGCTGCGGGGACCACCGCTCCCTCAGCCAGTACGAATATAAATAATAATAATAATAATAATAATAATAATAGTAATAATAATGTGCTTATCACATCACATCATTTATCCAGGTCGAACAGTACTACAATAGGGGTCTTACAAAAACACAAAGTAAAATGATCGATTTAGTTATTTATCGATATTTAGTACTAGTATATGAGACTAAAAGTAATTACAGCAAAAACGAATTATGATGTCGCATGAAGCGACAAAGAGCAGAGTTTTCGAGTGAAAAATCGATCAGTGATTCACCACAGATTGTGTGGATCTTCTCAATCCGTCGACGGGAGTCTCCGATTGCCCCCGTAACGCCAATCTGTGCACCAATACGCTCTACTTCAATCTGATGACCCAGCAGTGCCCGAAAACGTGCAATAGGTGTTCGGGAAGTGGAACGACGAGTGCACCGACTGCAAGTGAGTAAAAGAAGTAGAATCAACTGAATATTTCATGTTTCTGAGAAATTGTTGTAGTCATGTTCGAATGGACAAAAAAGAACATTGTCAGAGAAAAAATCTGGCAGGAGAACGGTTCTACAACCTTCTCGATCATTCACTCGTTTCTGTGAGTGCGGTGCTTAGTTTCGCTTAAAATAAGGAGGATGGAAAACTGTTTTCCCTGCAAATTTACGCGCAGTGATCTTTTCAACACATTGGGAAATGACTTCCTGCAATGCTCCATTTGTGTGGTCAACTGCGTGTGAGGGAAACTGAAGACAGCGCGAATTTGTGTGCCCAGCCTGTCACGTTCCACTATTCACTACCAATAGTATGTTTTCTTTTTACAGATTGCTTGGATAAACTGAATCCCTCCACCGGCGTCTCCGACTGTCCCGCTCGTTCTTACCTCTGCACCAACTCCGCTTATTTCACTCTAATGACAGAGCAGTGCCCGAGAACTTGCAACAGGTATCATATAATTCTTTATCATTTTTTCCTGTGA
The DNA here is from genome assembly GCA_036245785.1 of Pristionchus fissidentatus. NCBI lineage: Eukaryota > Metazoa > Nematoda > Chromadorea > Rhabditida > Neodiplogasteridae > Pristionchus > Pristionchus fissidentatus. The sequence goes on from BTSY01000007.1 coordinate 6,425,422, forward strand.
TATACTATAGACATTGATATTTCAAGATGCACTGGAGCAGGCACGGGAACGGGCACCGGTACAGGAACAGGAACCGGAACCGGAACTGGAACTGGAACTGGATCAGGCAGCGCCAGTATGGAATTATTTTGACTTTCTCGAAATGAATCATCAATTGTTTTCTAAGTCAAGTGGATTTGTTGCAGCTTGCGTCGACCTACTGTACCCAACCACGGGAGTTTCCGATTGCCCATCGAGGTTGGTCGCATCTTTCACTGACTCGATATAACATTGCTTAAGGAGTAGGATGCTGCAAAAAAATGTTATTTTTGCAGAACTGGTCTCTGCAATAACTCGATGTACTACACTCTCATGACTCAGCAGTGTCCTCGTACCTGCGGAAGATGCGCCACTGGAAAATAATTTTTCCATTGTATCTTCTGAATCGTCGTGAAACGCCGATGACGCAAGCCATACATTGCGTACATGATCTTTGAATAAACCACTCGCTAGCAAAGGTTCGGGAACGGCAGAAAGAGGATATCTTCATCTCTAATGTGGTGTTAGTTTTCGGAAAAAGGAAACGGAAAAAGGCCAAGATTTGAATTCCCGCAATTTCATATCTCAGTTCTCCGTGGAGCAATCGACTCAAAAATTCGAATATAACATTTTTCGACCTTTTTACACCTATAAACGAAATTTTGAGTCGATTGCTCCACGGAGAACTGAGATAATAAATTGCGGGAATTCAAATCTTGGCCTTTTTCCGTTTCCTTTTTCCGAAAACTAACACCACATAACTGGTTCTGTGTACAAACATTAGCCAATCAAGCCATGTAAGCTGAACAAATGCATTTGAGTCTTTCTCGATATCGAAATTATTCTCCTGACTTTTAGCCTCTTGCAACTTTAAATTCATTTCCCTGTACCTGATAGTCAACGATCCCGTGAATAGTATGATGAGAAGTTCATTTTAAATTCATTTCCCTGTACCTGATAGTCAACGATCCCGTGAATAGTATGATGAGAAGTTGTCGAGCCTACAAACACTAAATAAAAAGTTAAACGAAAAAAATGTACAGCACTTTATCGAATGATTCAATGGTATTGAACACTTGTGCTGATCAGTATATAGACTTTGGACAATACGGTGTTACTTATTATTGCCATTTTCTCTAGTTTGTCGGCAAAGTCGACTTATTGGTAGGGACTGACTGAGCAGAATAATCGAATGACGGCCTCCAGGTGTATCTGCAATTCCAACATGCAATTCAAAAGTGGATATGACACAAGAATAACTGACCGTTTGAAGTAGCGGATAATCGTCAATAGATCGACTATGAACACCAGAGTGGCGACAAAGAGAGTGCCCTGGAATATCATACATCAATAAGAACAGTTTGGTTTCAAAACTGCAAACGTGCTATTATTTGATAACAATCGGTTTATGCAATCGGGAACTAACAGCTGCGAGACTGGGTACAGTAGACCAGACGGGGTTCCTCGATGACCAGTAGCCAGCACAGAAAACTGCCATTCCAATGCCAGCCACGAGCAGTAGAATGGTCATGATCACGTAGTAGATGCACTCCTTTAATATAAAATTTATTTATTTAGTTTTGTAACACGCTGATCATATCAATATCCTTATCTTTTGTAATAGTGTTCAGTAAAACGAGTCATTGTTTTCTTCTAATGTCAACAATAAAGAACGGATAGGAAAATGTATGGACAGTATTGTGGTTATATATTGTACGCATGCTGTCCAGAGAAACGATCTTGAGCTGATTCTAATTCTAAAGGAAAACTGTAAGAATAGAACTGACAATAATGAACCAGCTGAGTTGGCTCATCTTTGAATTGAGCATAAGAACGTAGGCGACGAGAAGAGAGAAAGAGCAAGAGAGACCGAGGAAAGAAACGAAGAGACCGAAACTGCGCTCCTCCTCCACTCCCTCAATTTAAATGTATTGCCATACTAAATTCACTTAGTAATGATTTGGTCATTGTAGGGATGCCGGTTCGGTGTTCGAAATTCCGGTAGATCGAGCGAGAGATCGATAACACAAGCGGAGAGTCAGAGAAAAACAAAACGCCAGAGGGTACGAGCAATATTGAACCGCCATCCCTAGCTTATTGCAAACGAGTATCAATTGGGAAACAATTGCTCACCTGAGAAGAGGCGATCAATAACATTGCGATAAAGCAGAGGATCTGAAGAGTTGTTCGTCTTTTCAATTAAAAAAAAAATTTCGTTAAATTATTTACATGTTATCAAAGGGCAGGTTTGAATTGCCGTAGCCAACTCACGATCTCGAAAACCTTGATGAGTCCTCTGGAGCTTGGCAGGAAAAGCGTGTCAACCAAAAAGTTGCGGCCGTTCACATCGAGCTAAAGAGTGGCATTCAAAGAAAATGGAACGAGAACAAACAAAACTCACTGTCGTGGGGTAGATCTCTAGATAATAGTCCACTTTATTCGACATTTTCGCTGCTTTCGAGTACCAGCTTTACCCTCTGAAATGTGATAAATTTGAAATTGACTATTATATTTTGTACGCCGTGCTGTTTACAAGTGCGAATATGAGAGGTGCAGTATTTATTAATGTAGTAAGCAAAAGTTAAACATGAAATAGAACAAGTGTCTTGCAGAAAATAAAAATGTTATGGATTGGATTGAAAGTCAATAAATTGAATGTAGTTACTATCGAAATATCTACTATTACTGATGAATTTATCAAGTTCCGTGAATGCGAGTGAGTCAAACAAAGCAATGGATGAGTAGTGATCTTGAATGCCCACACTATTCATCTATCTTCTCCTCCCTCTCTTTCGTTTATGCTCACGTCGATAATCCCTCTGGGATAATACGACCCGGTCCCTATTCAGACCAGAATAGAGTAAACCAAGTTGGGGGCGATCAACGCATTGAATTCAAATGCTTTCTCAATCGATAACGCGTGGGAGAAGAGAATTGAAAAAATAGAGAGGCTCATGCAGAAACAAGAGTTGGAACGAAGAAGTGAGAAATGCTAGTGGGAGATGGAAAGGAATGAGTGAGGGGCACCTGAATTCTGTTTGATGAGTGAGAGCTTCTTGTGTCTCCGCAGAGATGGGAGGGGATTTATGTGACAACACTCTACGTGTGCTCCACTCTCTCTCTCCAATCCCTCCGATCGGAGTAATCCGAAGGTATCAACGATATTTGATACCCTCACGGGCGTCATTCCATGCTCATTACACATTTCGCATACAATACAATTCTTATCAGTTTCGCTTTAGGGGCGCTGATCAAGACGGGATTTCGTCTTCTTTAGAATGATTCAGTTTGTCCAGAGTCGGACATTTCACATAGCACTATATAAAACTTTATACTTGCCAAAGCACAATAAACATGAAATTGGATATTTACAACTTTGTTTTCGGGTGGTGCGGAGGATCATTTCAGCATGAAGGCCCAGTCGTCAGTGGTGTTCCTGAAATGGGAGAAATTTTGATGCTTTTTCTGGGTCCGGATCTGATAAAAACAATAAATGATCGTATTTCTCACTTCTCAACATCGTCTCTTGTAATCTTCTTGTCTTGTTCACATAGAGCGAGGAATTGAATGACAGCCGGGGAATATCCGGCATTTGAAACAGCGATCACACGGTTGTTCCTGATAAATGTACTATTTTATTTCATTAATGATAAACTAAAGTTGATGAGGACTGTCCATTCGTGAATTTGATAAAAGTTCACTAATAGAGAGGTCACTTTTACAGAATAATAAGTAATAATGAACAAACTTGAGGTAATACTTGACGAAGTTGAACTCATCTACGTCTCCCCTAGTGTAGATCTCGTCGTATCCGTCAGACACTCCTGAATTAGCAGTTGTTTCGAACATTTTTATAAAAAAAGGAAATATTCTTCCTGAAGTCCTCAAGAGTCCTCAAGAGAGAAGATGTATTTGAATGAAACCAAAACCATCAATGCCTTACCTCCGAATCTGAATCCCCTCTCGAAGAAGAAAAGTGTCCAGAAGAATGGAATGACTTTGCCTGGCATTGGTTTTCCCAGGATAGACCAAGCTGCGAGTTGGCCTACAAAACGGCATTGGTTTTCTGTCAAAACTGATATTGGCTGTGTTCAAACTACGAACGAATCCGTTTCATAATTGCATACTTACCGTGTCTCTGTGCCACTTGGAAGTGCTGGATGTTGATGCTATCGATTCCCCAGAATGGAAGTGGAGCACTCACGGAATCACCGATAGCATACACATCTTTAGCAGTAGTTTCGAATTTCTCGTTAACCTACAAAGACAGTTAGCTTAACGTCTGAATACAGCATTTTGTTACCTTGACGAAGCCTCTATTATCCAGAGCAATATTGTGGTTCTTGAGGAAGAGAGTGTCCGGCTCGACTCCTGAAGATATGCAATTGTTTGAGGCGATCATCTTGTATATTTTGAAAAAGGCAAAGTTTAATTTGAAAATATAATAAAAAACTTTAAAAAAATAATGCACAAACCGATGCCGGCGACGACACAGTCGGCAGGAATACGAGTTCCGTCCTTAAGAACCACCTGAAAATAAGTATGCAATAATTATTTATTTGTAAATTTATAATCCGTTTCTGCTGAATATCGCGATACCTCCTTGACGAATCCATCTCCTCCTCCCTCCAAGTAATCGACCTTCGCGTCCGTGTGAATTTTGACGTTCTTCGTAGCAAAGTACTGCAATTTTCATATCCTTTCGGGTTTAGGTCAATTTGGAATACCGTAGAATCAAAAGAATTTTGTCAACAAATTTTAATTTTAAAATTCTAATTTGTAAAAAAATATACCCTTCTGGTTGCTCTTCCCACGTCACTTCCGAGTGCGGGCAGAGGCTCGTTGGTGGAGCAGACGACAGTCACTGATTTAGCCACTGGCTGCATCGCAGAAGCTGCCTCCATTCCTGGAAAAAAACGAATCAATGAGGTCATAGATTTTTAAAAAAAGATTCGCGAAATCTGGGTATTTCCGCCATTTTATTTGCCCAATCGTTGTGTGTATTCTATTATTTATTGTTTATTATATTGTAATACCAATGAAGCTGGCTCCGATGCATACGAGGTCTTTTCCCTTAGCGAGATCGAAGATCTTCTTGGGATCATCGTGATTGCGGAGCGTGTAGACTCCCTGAACAACTCGCATTTTTTTCAATAAATTGAATTTCGAAAATGAACTTGCCTTCAGTTCGCTTCCTTTTCCGCTGAGAGTTCTCACTGCCCCTCCAAGTGCGAGAATCAATTTGGAGTAGACGTAGGATGACTTGTCGGAGAGTGTGACAGTGTGAGCAGCAGCGTCGAATGCCACTACCTGCATACAGTAACAATTCAGATTGGTATTCGTGTGACGTAATTTTTGGCGATGGATCAGTATTGCGACTGATAAGGCGAAGAGAGTTAGAAAAAGGGGACTACCAGAGGATACCTGTAACATGTTTCTATTTCACCATATTCTAATTATCTATTAATGTATTTATGATTAAATTAAAGTAGATGCCCTATAGCACACCTTCGAGTTGAGCCTCACACTAATGTGATTTTCGAGGTAATACTCGTCCGGACGCATACGGACAGCATCGATGCCCATATTCTGAAAGAATTATATTAGTTTTCGAAAGAGAAAGTAAAAAGAACCTTGGAGAGCAGGACTCGGTCGTAGGTCGGCATGGATTCCTTGGTGAAAAGGATGATGGGATCTTTGCATCCAGCGAGACGCAGATTCTCCACCACTGACTGACCAGCCATTCCTGGAATGAAATTATGCATATGGTTGCGCGTGTGGTAACTAAAATAGCGGCATACACAAAAAAAATTATTTCAAATACGGATATAACAGCGCAAATTCTGACCCGATCCGACAACGATGATCGGCTTGTCAGTAGTTGTCTGCTTGAGCCACGATTTCTTCGTTCTTCTGTCGGATTCGAGACGTTTCTCGGTGGTTTTGATCACGAGATCAGCGCCCACTTTCTTGACCTGCACAAGATCACTCACTCACTATTTTCCATTGTGTACTTGTTTTAGGGTGTGTTCTGCAGAGAGGAACTGCTCGAACCTGGAATGGATGAAGACTGTCGAATGCGGGGTAGTCCTCGATATCTCCCGTCTCTGTGTTGAAGCACGCGCCGTGCAGAGAACAGCGAATCTTCCCCTTGTAGTAAACACCTTAAGAGGTTCGGATTTTGATTACTCCATCTCTGTTTACTCGATTATTTTCTTATTTCACTGATAAGGTTTCCAATAGTTGTTTACCCTGAGCTAGCGGCCAGTTGTAGTGAGAGCAGAGTCCATTGATGGCCATGTACTTTCCACCATCGTTGATGATGAGAATCTTGCGACCGCGCAGCTCAACTTCCTTCTTGCTAAAGAGAGATTGTTATCGTGATAAGCGGACAAGCTTTGGAGAGAACAACGACCAGACAATGACAGTTTGGACCACAACGATTGATCTTCCGATTCACTTCCCCCAATCGTACCCCATCATGTATAGAGAGCTCTATTTTACTGTTCTTGCGTCATGATATACAAAAACAATATCATCGTTCTCACGTTCCATCAGGGACTTCGTCCGCCTTGCAAACTGCCTCTTCGACCACAACGGAATCGTCGATGGCTAACTCCTGAACATTGATCGCTCAATTTCTCTTTCTTTCTCTCTCTCTCTCTGCCTCTACTCCTCTTTCTTCCTGAGTGACTTCCGGTAGGTCGGATTGTGTCACTTCGCGCGATGTTTGCGGGAAACATGGTGAAGTGTGAGGAGTATACACTCGCCTTTCTGAGATCGCTCTTCTCCGGAGCACAGCACAACATTTCTTCCCTGCGCGCCGCGTCCTGAAACGGCACTTATTGATTACGGTATCCCCGATTGAGATCGATTGCGCAAGTAAGAAAAACGTGAGGTGGAACACCTAATCGTGTTTCTATCCGATCAGAGTAGTGATAGCAGGGTGTGATGAGAGGGTAACACGCGTAATAAACCGGCGGATGAAGGGGAGAAAACAAGTTCCGCCGACTCGTCGTACCTATACAATGAATGTGTGATCCGAGCTCCGAGGGGGAGACAATAATTATAATCAATAATAATTAGATGTCAATGATAAGTCGGGAGGATCGACATTCGAATATGGGGGAAAGTGAGTGAAGTGTTGATGGCTGATTGTTGAGAGCCAAGGTTGCAATGAGGATCCGCCTCCTTCCCCTCCCCAATTCGTCTCATCTCTCAATCATATCATTTCTCATCACCGCAGTCTATTTTTTGTCATCTATGAAAGTTCAGAGAGCGCTTATCGTTGACGGATTTATCATCTGAGTGCGTGGAAAGGGTCTCGGTTTGTAATCGGGCTATCAAATGTTTCGAAGAGAGACGGGAAGAGTGACAAAGATGGTGCGCAGACTCACTTTTACTTTGCGGTCTACCATCGAGGGAGGGAAATAACTGATTCAGATTCTTATCAATTGGTACCTTTCAATGATATCAACACTGTAATGGAACACTCAAGGACAAATACAAACAGATCAAGAAATGGGCAGAGGAATTTAAAAGAATAGAGTGGTAAACTTGCAGAAGAGACGTGCCAGTTGCAGATATCTTCTACTTTCTTCTACTCTAGTTTCTCGCAGGAATGTGGTCTCTCTCTGGTTCACGTGCTCTCTTCCTTCTTTTTACTCTATTCTCTCCCCTCCCCAACTTTCTCCTCTCTCTCTTCCCTACCCATTCACTCTTTCTCTCCTTTCGCTGTACCGACAACAAACAAACTAATACACGGATAGCGAATCTAACATTAAGTTCACAAACAATTTTGATCCCAAGACAGTACTGTAAATCGACACACTCTAGAACTTCACAGAGAGAGAGCAATAGAAAAATCGAAGAATTGTTATTGCACGGTATGAATCAATTGGGAATTTCTTTCTTTTCACATTGACGATATTGGACAATGTTTTCCGCCGAATTCCGAGTAGGGGAGTTTATTTGTGTGCAAAAGGAAGTCTACTTTGAAAAGAAATCCCAAATATCTCTCCCATTCACGTGAATCTTTTTGATCCGAATGGGGGAGGAACAATTTCGAGGAAACAGCAATCAAGAATATTTGTTGTAATGCCAAGTGGAAATAGGATATATGGCAAATAGAAGAAAGAGAGAAAACAAGTGAGCGGTCGGCTCAAACTTTCTTTCACTACGCGACAATTGCTGTATCTCAAATATCTAGCCTTATGACCCTGCCATCTTTCACTTAGCTGGCTGTCTGTGTGAGGTAATCTCGAAATAGGAGGTATCTATATGAAGCAAGTCTGCCTTGTGGTTTCCATGTCGTTCTCCACACTCCACTACAAGCATGCCCACCACAAACTAGACGGCTGTTTTCGTTTCGTGCATCCTCTCCTTTCTCTCTTCTCTCTCTATCTCTCTTCTTCCCTTTACTCTCTCTCTCTCTCTCTCTCTCTCTCTCTCTCTCTCCTTCTCTTTCTCTCTCTCTCTCTCTCTCTCTCTCTCTCTCTTTTCCCCTCTTTGACCCCACACCCAACTCGCACTCGCGGAGCATTTAGTTGTTTTCCAGTAGCGAAAGGGTGACATCCGCGCAAAACAGAGAATATTGTGAGTAAAGGAGGAGATCTCGCCCTCCAGGAGTGCATAATAAGATAAAACATTCTAGTCTATGTCTGAACTACAACCAGAATATCTACACTGTATTTACTATACCTTTAGTAAACTACATAGGTGAATTAAACTACTCACTTCCGCAGAAGACGACGTCGAGCGACGAAGATAGTCAAATAACGCTGATTCGTTAACCTAAAATGCGAATTTGTCGAATTGAAATGCGAAATAGACCATGCAGGCACTCAAAATAAGTAAATTGTGGCTCACCGATGACATGGCGACTCTGCCTCTCAGTAGAATCGGAGTGAATGGAATACGAGAGGCGAGTGGAAGAAGTGCCGCTCTGAGCAAACTGAGCGACGCCAGGTCTTAAAGAGGGCGTGAGAGTTAGAGCGTAGTGTTATTCAACATGGGAGGAGTGGGAGAGATAAGCATGAGTAGCCAAGCATCAACGTCAATAGTGGCACATTTATTCACATATTGGAATCTGTACGAGAAGACTGTGCTCCATCTCTCCCTCTCTTTACCCGCTGCTGCTCTAGTCTGTGTTGCTTGGCAGAATAGTGGATGCAAACACAGAGACTAGAGTGTGTCAAAAGAGTGTGCAAGTGGGGAAAGACATCGTGGAAATAAGAAGAAAAGGAATGAAGAATAAAGGGTGGGGAGAAGTAGGGAAGATGGTATATGATAAAATATTCAAGGTTTTGTGTGGGGGAACGAAGAGCGTAAACGAGACTGTTCTCTGGGAGAGGGGGAAAATCGAAACGGGGGGAGGGACGGCGGTCGGTTGTTTTCTGCGTTCGTTCTCTACTTCTCTTCCGTCAACAAGCTCGTCCCCTTTCGACCACTATGTTGTTGCGGTAATCCGACGAGTCACGCAAGTGAAACAGATGTACACTAAAATATGCGCTGTGTGGGCTAGATCGGATTTGACAGGGGAGAGTTGAAACATTCAGTGGAACTGAGGGGAAGTTGACTCAGGTGCTCTATGCAAGAAAAGGGAAATCCAGTAAAAGGACCTACTTTCATAACAGCCGCTGCTTCATATTTTAAATAACGAATCGTTGCACAGAATGCGTTATTCAAAATCAAAGCCTTTTTTCGCTTCACTATATAATTCACATAGTTCAAGAAATCACTATCCGATGAAACATCGGCAACAATTCTGCCAACCACTACATCGGGAAGATATTATGCCGGACCGTTGAACAGAAGGAAAAATTCAATTTCTCACGTACTCCTCTTTGACTGATTCAACTACTTGGCCAAGTGGTAAACAATGGAAGTTATTTGAGGAGGATTTGACAGTCCGTGGAACTTGTTACTCGAAAACAAAATTAGTGATCTTTCACCGCACAAGCAATCATCAGATGATCACTGGTCATTCTCTAAACCTGTGAAATCAGTTCTAAGGTGTATGATAGGTACTACATCGCCTTTTCTTGGGGGCGTCGCATGTAAATGACACAACATGCGTTCGAAGCGAAAACTACCAATGTAGCCTTTGTTAGCAGTCTGAGAGCAATATATCGTTCTCTGTGGATTCTGGAAGGGAATGCATCCGCTGACAAGAAAAACAAAACGCACAAACTCGACAATATCGAAATCATTATAAGTATTGTTGCCTAAAAGGTTTCAGCCTCATACTATTCGAGTGCGGATGGTGTGGGGTATGTTTTTTTAGGTTTTACAATTAGAGAGAAATACTTTATACACACCAGAAGACAATGCAGGAGCGGTGAGCAGTGCAGGAGATTAGCCTACGTCTATCTCACACGGAAACTTGGAGGATGCGGAGACATTAGACATGAGCTACTACGGAGGAAGAGATCAGCTTACACCGAAATGAGATTAGCTTACGCAAACAACATTCGAGTAGCCTCTTCGCAGCTCTTAGACTCGAAACTACGTGCATCGCTTTTCGATTCTTCCGTCTTCTCCGCACTCTGCTACGCCGCCGAGGCTTAGGCCTTTTAGGCCGATAGTTTACTTCACTGTAAAATTTTTTTATCTCAACCACTTATCGGACACTGATGCGGTCTCTCGTCGGAGCGAACCATTACACAAGAGTTATGAAGACGAGGAGTTGTGAAAATCCTGACTTGAGACAGCACGAAAAGAGGAACGAGTGTCTACAAATTGACTCAGCCATGTCGTTCTCCCAATCATCACCGCGCACAGGGCGACCATTACGATGGAAAGATTCGATCGTGGAGTATACACCGATGTCATAGTCAACAGGAAGGTCAACGAAATCTTCGTCACTACGATAGCTCTACCGTCGCTGGATCTCGTGGCAGAAACAAAAAAAAATTGGAGCAACTGTGAATCACGCGATCGCGCCCGCTCAAGAAGGGTACATTTTAATACATACAAATTTGTTCCACTATAATCAAGATTGACTTCATTACACCTGGTTTTCGAATCAATACCACATTCTGCGCGAAGATTGTCCTGCGACGAATTATGTGGCGCTCTTAATTTGCTGTAATACTGTTTGATTTCCAGAAACGGCAAATTATAAACTTTGCGACGACCGTGGAAAAGGCTTTGTTCTACGGATGTTTCATTTAGAAAGTTTATGTGTTTTATTCATTAAAAATTATCCATTGTTACATTCTATCGTGAATTGAGGCGGGGAATCACAGTGAAGAGTAACGTAAGAGTGAGACAAGCAAAATGCTATATATTTGTTGTATGAGATCGTTGTGTTAGAATATTGTTACTGAAGTGAACAAGCGAAGTATGAAGTTGAAATGATTCTCTTTGATTCTGGAAGATTAAAGTTCGGATTCGTCCGTTCCCTGAAGAGGGGCAAGTGGGATCTCCTGAAAGAAAGGAGTCTTCGATACTCTAATACGTTGATTCAACTCACAATGTGTTGTACTTCAATGCGAAGTTCGTCAGACTCTGCCAGATGTCTTCTTCTCTCAACCTCATGAACTAAATTAAACCACATTTTATCTTAGATGGAACTAAACGCGCCTTACCGTACATCTGCCGGAAGAAAGATCCATAGATGATTCCAACTGTTGCAATTGCACCAGCAGCTCCGATGATTACTACGATCCAGAACAGAATTGTTTCGAGCACGGAATGCATTCTGATAATTTGCGTAAAATATGGCTTACAACGAAAATGGAATAAAGTTACAAAGACGATTGGAAAAACAATAAGAGGGAAAGACTCTTGGGGAAGAGAGAATGAATGTTCTCATTGATTGCGGCCTGAGTGTGCCCACAATTGAAATCAGCGTGGGATTTTTTAGGGCCATGACAAGATTCCCACCTCAATAAGTGGATGAGATTCCCACACTAATATTGCCCTTTGACTGAGACAGATGTCAGTTGACGTTTTTCATTACCGGGATGGCCGAGTGATGTGATGCCTTCGGAGAGTATGGGTCACGTAATTCCACGCTGCGGCGGGCATACCAGCTTGCCCTCTCTAGAGTACTAGCTTGCTACCGTACGACCTATAACTTCTTTTTCAGATGAGGTTTCATTTGTGTATCAACTCTCAACTGTAACATGTACATTCGGCTATTCATTCTTCATTGTAATCAACGAATTACTCATCACGAAATATAATTACTTATTTTCGTTACTAGTTCGTTATGGACTTATATTTTCCTTAAAGGGACAGTAAAGACACCGTTGATTTCCCGCAAATTTCTGAGGTATCGCCTGGATTTCTGGCCCGTGGGAAGAAACAAAGCAAAAGACATGCATCGGGGGGCATTGAACCCACGTGGGCACGATAATGAAGCAAGCGCTCTACACCACCTGGGCTGACAGAAGATAGATCGCATACATGCCATATTAGTACGCGGCTCGCGGTAAGTGGACCACATGAGCAAGAAATTGTGTGTTTATTGTCCCTTTAAGTATAAGCATGAGTTTTAGATATTATTGATGAACCCCCTCCCCCCGAATCGTGAAACCGTGCTGCTTCTGAATTTCGCTCAGTGAAGTTGCATGTTTTGTTGTCCTCTCTTCTTCCTCTCTGTCTTTACTCACCGACAGGGAAAATTCAATGATGCAAGAGGTCACTTGGAAGCCCCATTGCCCGATGTTACTCTTTCCACAAACAACAAACAGATGCCGCCCGTCTTTCCATGCCAATCAATAAAGGACAATTACGCCCGAGGGGCACAACGAGGAGGGAGTCTTCTTCTCTCCTCCCCTTCACTTCACTTTTACACCAACTCTTCCCTAGCGTACGCCCAAGTGCACATTCTTCTTCGCTAGAATATCTCATAAATATCACTTAATGTTAGTTTACTTGACAAAACTCTTCCTTCACTCTTGAATTTCAGACATCCAAGCCATTCGAAAAGCAGAATGAGAACCTTCGCGATCCTCTCGGTTTGTCTTTCTCAAATATATCTTATTCTTTACATAAATTATAATAGTTTCATAGTACAACATATCTTCAATCAGGTGTTGGTCACCTCCATTCTTCTCTGCAATGCGAAGACAGCTGTCAATGAATCTATGGTGAATTAACTCTATCCAACTACAATACAAAAAACGGTGTACTATGTTTGCCAAAAGTATAATCGTAATATATTTTATTTAAAGGGAGAAGAGCTCGACGACGTTGAATTCGACCCTCGTACCGGGAAAGTGGTCGGTTTGCCTATAAAAAAGAATTGTAATATCAGCTTTCTTTTGTGCTCGGGTCCGTGAACACATTTTTGCAGGTCGAAATTCACTCTAATTCATCACTCTTAGCCGTAGCTCAAGTAAGACTAATTAGTTTTTAAAAATACTTCACATGGTTCACTAAAACATATTATCAAATAGAAGGTTTCGTTTTGAAAAAAGTCAAGACCCATACCATTTCCATAAGTAATCCTTGCAGGCTTTGACTGCGGAGAAGGAAGATCAGGTACATTATATTTATCTAAAAAGATACAAAATACTATCCATTTGACGAATTGTTTAGCGAATATTCTCTCGCTATATTCTGTGATACGAGAATGGCCCAGCATGAACATAATTAAATCAGAATGATAACCTATTTTGGTCAAGTTCTTTTCTAGCAGTCTCAAGTTCTTCCCCGTCGTCCTCCTACTTCTGCTCGTGCCGTTCCCCTCCTAAACTACACGGGACCTCGTCCGACTGCCAACAAACTCAAGGCGGCCATCAAACAATTCCACGTGGGCGTCGCAAATGCGACACAGACGAAGAAAGGAGGAAAGGGAACGGAACCTTCGGTATGTTGTTATTCTACCTCTATTAAATATTTATTCATTTCATTATCTATTTGATACATTTGTGAAGAAGTGCCACGGAAATTGAAGAAACGATACAGAAAAAATATAATGTAGATGCAAAAAAGAGAATCTAAATGGTTGTGTGTATTCTAGTGAAAATAGTATTATTATTTCGTTCAGATTCTTCTCGACGTTCAAGTCCTTCCCTCCCTCAACTGCTCGTATCCAGTCACGAAGAAGAACTCCGATGGGCAACTCGTTTGTTTTCTCTCGTTGACCGCTTTATTTGCGTATAATTTGCCGATAAATTCTTATTCATCAGGTCGAGAAGACTCTCCACGAGCACGCGATGGCCGAGGGCAAAACGTGCACTTGCGGACTACCCCTCATCGGCTCGAGAGGACATAGCAAGCACTTACTCAATAATCTCGTTCTTTATATCCCATGAACACCACTCTTCCCGACCAAAATCAAGCTTATCAATTACTCTACCTCGTTTCTCTACTTGCCATCACACACTTCGCTGATGTTTAAAATAAATAATGAGTAAATAAATGAAGAGAACGCAGACTTCTTTCCCTAATATCAAATTTTAAATAGAATCGAGTCAGCGGGAGAATCAGCATTTCTTCTTGCCAATTTCCCAAGAAGAAGAATGGCGCGCCGCAAATTTTTGTTATCCCAGCCTTGTTCTCTACACTTGGCGCCTAGAAAATGGAATGCCGTTACTTTTTTTGTGTCAAGCAAAATATAAATTTTAGAAAATATTCTAGAGAAAGTAAAGATTGAAAGAGAGGGAAATATGAAGTGCAGATATGAGACAATTCACAGAATGTCTACGGACGAAGTAGAGTTTCACATGCACAGCCCGTAGGCAGATTTAGGGAAAAGATTAAATATTATTTGTATTGAATATTATGTGTCGCCCAGGCCATAGCTAAGACAAAACTGTCGAATTACATCATGATTCACACAATTGTTGAATGAAGTTTCGGATACAATATCGTTTCTTCTTCTTTCGCTTTGAGAAAAAGAGATTCCCGAGTCTTTCCGTTGTCACGAGCGGTCACTCACCATTTTCTTTTGATGGAGACAGGCATCACCCCTCAACCCATCCACCAAATATTAATCGGAATATTTGACCACGCCTTACTGGTAACAATGTGATGAGTAGAAGATGGTTGGTCCCTCAGGTTGTAGGCTCGATGATTTTCCCTCTGAGATTCATGATTTGTGTTTAGTTGACGCAAGTTTAAGAAAACAGGCACTCTGTCCCATCAAACGCAGCATTATCATGTCATGGCAGCTAGCCAAATCGTGTATCTTTTCACCAGGCAATCTCTTGGATCTGTAATTTGGAATTATCATTCTAAAGAAGAACATAGACAACGTCTGAAACGAAACTACATCTTGATCAGCGCCCCTTAAATCGATACTGATAAATATTGCAGAATTATATATGTTCATCATTATTGTCTCTTTTTTTCGAATTATGAAAGCATAAAAGGATCGACGAGATCAATTTGTTCATCTTGATCTCTTGATCTCTCTCGGTAAACACAACGAGTTCTCCCCAAGGTGTTAGCTCCCCCATTGGACTTTTGATCTGGTTTTGCCTGACTTTGCGCCTTCTTGTATAGCATATGAAATATTCTCATTCAATCAGAGTGGAAACCCTACTTGGGATGGCCGCTCCTCACTTTTCTCTCTCCCTCCGAAATTCGCTTTTTCTCATCTCCATTCATCCTCAATTCATGTATGGCTGTGTCTCATAATCAGCCCATCACATCAATGTTTCAGCGCTAATAGGGCATGCGTAGCCATGATTTGATTTCGCCCGATCACTTCTGCCTTCCGAAAATATCAGTAGTCGCTTCATTTTGCTATTGCGCATGTCGTGCACGAAGCGTAAATTGACACGGAGAACGGTTCTTCGACGTCTCGCTTCTTAGAGAACTGTTTTCTAACACCTCCTTTCCGCACGTTATCTTGTTTGCTTATAGTTACGAGGGAGTGTGTGAAATGTGGAAGTTTGCAAACAGTTTTCCTGGAAAATTAGCGCTCAGTTTCCCATCTCAGCATCTTCAATTCCACGCCTATTTATAATCTCTCCCACATTCCAGTCAAATATCTCAATGCAATTGATTTTATCCCTTTTGTTACCGCCCCTCCATACTAGACGACGCTCCCTACGGTATCCACGAAATCAGTAATACTGTACCAGGCTCTTTCTCTCATTTGACTCCTCCCCTCCTCTCTCGATAGAGCCAGCGGGTATGACTACCGTAGCTCTTCTGTGTTTAGAAGTTGCATCTGTCGCGCACTGCCGCGCGGTCTCTCATCCCGCTTTATTCTCGCGCTCTCTCAATCAATTCTATTTGTCGTCCTCTTTCGAGTTTAAATCAATTTTTTTGCCTTCTTTATAATCTCAATTAGCCATTTCGTCCCTCCTCGCGCTTTGATCCACTTTTGAGCGTTGCAAACCGAGTTTGATTGGTGTTTCACTGCACAGACGCACAGACGGTGCTCCCAATGGTACCAACGAAATCAACGGGCGTACCAAGCTAAAACAATTCCTCCACTCCAAAGCGAGGAAGAGGGGGACGATTGAAAGTTCAATCAATAAGGTGCCTCCCTCTCCGTGGGGTGAAGCGAGGTAATGGGAGAGACCAAAGAGGCGAGGAGAAGAGAGGATAGACGACGAGAAAATGAGAAAGAGCGCGCTCAAGAAAGAGATCGTGAGTTAGAGAAAGTGAGAGAGTGGGTTGATGGGATAGGGTGTCGAGCCGCAGCGCCCGCATCTCTGGTTCAGAAATCCTAGTGGAATCCTACTCCTTTTCCTAGTAGGATTCTACTGTAGAATCCTACTAGGAAAATGACTAGGATTCCACTAGGATTTTGGCGTGACGTCACAGGCGGGCGCCCGCTCTCCCTTCTCTCGTTTTCTTACCGTATTCTTTAGCGTTGGAGCGTATACTGGGTCACATACAATATTTATCGCGGGAAAACAATCCAAAACGAAATCAAATCATGACAAGTCACTAAACAGAACATTATCATAATCATTACTACAATCTTCGATCAATTATAAACATAAAATATTCAAATCTTCCTTCCTTCGTCGCCATGCACATTATTCAGTTGAGTAGGTCGAAATAGTCTTGAGAGATAAGCGACTGAAATGATACAAATAAGCTACAGTAACCGACAACAGTGCATTTCGCGATCTCCACTTCCCCGCACGAAATTAGAGCCTAGATAGGTAAAAATAAAGGAAAGCACTGATTACATCACTACTGTAGCGGGAATTTCGGCAATAATAGATCAAACCCTGAGTTCTTCCGCTGACTATAATACTTCACCACATCTTCCCATTTTGAAATGTTGCGGTGGGATCGGTAACTAACTGTCGTACAGTATTCAAGTTTGTGCTACTAGACTTTATGCTGCAGTGTGCTAAATCATATTCCTAATGTATATTAATAAGATATGTATCGTATAAATAACTCACTGGATGAACAACTGCATGCCGCGTAAAATTCATCCTCTTGAGAGATCAAAGTTCATATAGATATTTACAGTATCCAGTAGGAAAGATCAAATATCACTGCAGTTGAGCCCAGTAGTCTTGAGAATTGAAAGACTGAAATGGAAATGAATACGGTAGAACTCATTATTTCATTAAATCTCATTATTTCTTGAGTACAATCAAGAGAATGTACTTGACTGTCTTCATGTAAAATCAGTTAGTATCAGTGCTAAATCAAGCAATGGGAAAGAATGGATGGATCATTGGTTTATTTTTTTGTCAAACACGTTTTCGCTTTCATTCTCCGTCTCTCCGTCTCCCTCCCCATTCGTTTCATCTCAACTCTCCAATTTCCACTTTTTGGCGCGTTATTATTTCTCTCTCTTGTAATTCCCCCGATGTCATACGGTAATTAGCTGTAACTGATGATGGGTTAAAGAACACGAAACGCGTTTGGCAAAAAAAAACCAATGATCCATACCTTCTTTCCCATGGCTTGATTCAGTACTCATACTAGCCATTTATTCTTCAATGAAGAACTACAGTACTCCTGATTTCCCTTCGAGACCTACCGAGTCCTCTCGATTGCTTCGCCGTCGCATCTCTCATCACTACTGCGTCCACAACTGGTCCTCATCGACGGAAGAAGGCTCGAAGCTATAATTGATGTTGCATAGGGATGATCCAATTAAGTGTAAGGGCTTTTAAATGACGTCCTATCGAGGGAGAACATTGGTCACATCGATCAACCCGATTCCACCCGACTCAATCCTACAGTAATCCGTCTCACCTGTTCACTCGTAGTGTTTAGTGCAATCCTCCTATGAACAGTTTTCTCCTCTGAGGAAGTCCCTCTCCAAGAATCGAAATCTTCAAAGATAAAATATGATCTAAGAGATCGGGGGACTTTACTTTAGCGGATAAGCACCGCTCCTTTCCCTTATCTCCCCTCTCGCCCACTATCACCCCTCCCTTCCTTTCTTGATATCTTGACCTACTCCTCGAGAGGGGAAGGTACGGGGCTTACCCCCTAAAGTAAAGAATTGCCGAGATCGGACTTTTCAAGACTATTTCAATACTAATTGAGCTGCTTTCGGTGCGTTGATCATCAATTGATACACTCTAATCCATTTCAATTTCGTTCACAGGAAAATAAATGGATCGATAATTAACGACAAACAGACTATTAATCAATCAATCGATAACTGACCGGGAGTGAGCGAGTGGTGCTGGAGGTAGGGGAGAAGTCAGGAGCAGCGATAATAGTGATGGGAGAAGGAGGATAGGGGAACATCGATTGATTGCTTACCCAACGAGCGGTTTGACCTGAAATAATAATAGATCTAAACGGACGCGGGTTATAGATGCAGCACTTCGCCAGTAGTATGGCCAGGCTATCGGGGGAGCGCGCAACGCACTGGAAAATAGAAATACACGAAACATGACATGACAAATCGATAAAAAAGAGAATTAAAACAGCGATTTACGCAACACACTGGCGCACATAGTGTGCACCCCAAACGCGTCAACATTGACGCGTTTCATTATCCTAGTGGAATCCTAGTGGGAAAATGGAGGGGCGGGGCCAGGCTGTTTTCCCAGTAGGATTCCACTAGGATTCCGCTAGGAAAAGCGTTTCAGATAGGATCCTACTAGGATTCCACTAGGATTTCTGAACCAGAGATATCATGCGTCGCGGATCACAGGCCCTCTCTCCATTCTCTCCCCTCCCTCCCTCTCTCGCTCGACCTTTTGGTGGTTTGATCTTCAGAGGCCCAGCGGGTATGCCCACCGTAACCGCCCGTACCCGCTGGCGCCATCCGATTAGACCGAGAGCGCGCTAAAGGGCGTCTTCCCTCTCGCCCTCTTCCTCCTCACTCACACTCTGTCTTTTCTTGCTCCCTATTTCTCCCTCTTCTATCATCTTTCTGTCGCGCTTTTTGCCATATTTTGACCATCCCCTACTTCTATCTTTAATTGACGTTAATTAGTGCTCGCGTTAGTTGCCACAGCTCTTCTCTTCCTTCACCACGTCTTTTCTTCTGAGGCGTAGTGTCGTTTGACCGCAGTCAAATCCTGTTGCGCGCGCTTTCACCAACGAGCGAAGACAAAACTTGCTAGTTCTCGCTACTTTTGATAGTAATTGTGCTGCGCCAGCGCTTCTTGCCCTTCTATCACTTCTTCGAGTGTCTGTGAGTGTTAGTGTATTTGCCAATTTTCAGTCCCAGCGCTCTCTCTCTCTCGGCCTGTTAGAATAGCATATGAGTGTACTTGTAGATCTCTCCCACATTCAAATCTACTATCTCACTGCAATTGATCCTATCCCTTTTGATATCGTGCTTCCTTACAAGGTAATCAGACGGTGATCCCGATGTGATCAGAAAACAATGCCCAGGGACTCTCTCCATTCTCTCCCCTCCCTCCCTCTCTCGCTCGACCTTTTGGTGGTTTGATCTTCAGAGGCCCAGCGGGTATGGCCACCGTAACCGTCCGTACCCGCTGGCGCCATCAGATTAGACCGAGCGCGCGCTAAAGGGCATCTTCCCTCCCTCTCCCTCCTCACTCAAACTCTACCGTTCCTCCTCCTTTCCGCCCTCTTTCTGTCCCGCGTTTTTCCATATTTTGACCGTTTCTTACTTCTATTTTTACTTGACGTTAATTAGTGCGCCCTTTAGTTGCCACCTACCGCTTTACCCAAATCAAGCGTAAGTAAGTACCGTGAGTATTTTTTTTGCGGATTTTCGCGAAACTTAAAAAGTAGAGCGCTCTGCGCGCAACTTCCGTGTGTATTTTACATATTCACGGTCGCGCATAAGATCGCAGCTCTTCTCACCACGTGTTTTCTTCTGCGGCGTAGTGTCGTTTGACCGCAGTCCTTTCCTGTTGCGCGCGCTTTCACCAACGAGCGACGACAAAACTTGCTGGTTTTCGCTACCTTTTCTCCTACTTTTGAGAGTAATTGCCCTTCTATCACTTCTTCAAGAGTCTGTGTTCTAAGGAAGCGTGTGTGTGAACGAAAAAAAAGGCTGACGAGCGCAAATTCACCTCTCCTTTTGCTATTTAGATGTCAATTTCAACTCTTACGCACACTTGGACTAGTGGGAATGCTACGGTTGTTTGCCAGTGACCTTTAAGTTTCATGGGTTGCTCAGTTAACGGTAAGGCGTCAAAAGGAAGTGAAGCTTTTATGCTAACATGGAGTGACCTGAACTCACATTTCCCGATCTTTTTGATTTTACCATGGCAGTATACATGTCTAAAGACTATCTCAAAACCATTGTCAAAAGCTGCGGAATCCGTCTGGGAAGCGAGTTAGCAGATTTCACGCCCCATAAGATCGAAAGAACGCACTGTTTCCAACTGCAGCGGTGGCCGAGTGGTCTACGGCGGCAGGGGTAGGAGGGGAAGTGAGGTCGTGGGTTCGGTTCCGCTAACCAGAATTTTTCTTTTGCTCATTTTTCGAATCGTACCAACAACGTGAGACATGTTTATGTTATCAACAGCGATGAAATTCGATCACGTAACACTTGAAACACCATGTGAAATTGCACATAGGACATTTGATGAATGACATCATCATGCAACCTAGAGAACAGCACTTGGTTGAATGGACAGACTTGGGGAAACAGAGCTGTACGGGGGTCTTGAAACGAACGGTGGGTGCGGAATCAAGGTAACCGGCCGCATGCCAGGCATACTGAATCATAGGCTTAAAGATGGGGGCACGCATGACAGTGAACGAAAGTGAAATGACTTTTAGAATGGGATCACGTTGGAAAATTATGAATGTGGGGAAATTGCGGAACCCGTAACCCTGAATTCGACGCACTAATGCCTTAAAAGGCCGGAAAAAGAAGACGTCAAGGGGCTGGCAAATGCCAGTGGCTCCGGCCGGAATTTGACGGGTGTGAAGAGTCTTGCCAGAGGGAAGAGAAGAGTCGATGGCTGCTTGATCTCGGAAGGACGTCCACGAATCGAGCAGAATGAGAAGATCGTTGGAGGTCGTCGATGGAGTGAAGATACACTGGAATACGATTCCAATCAATTCGTGAGTTGGGGTAGGGTACGGTAGGTAATAGAGGGGTAGGGTACGGTAGGTAATAGAGGGGTAGGGTACGGTAGGTAATAGAGGGGTGGGGTACGGTAGGTGATAGAGGGGTGGGGTACGGTAGGTCAAGGAATGCGGTAGAAATGCTCACCTTGTTCACCCACTCTCGCATGTGATTCTTGGTCATTATGTGACTGGTTCCTGCAGTCACAACCAAGTTCGGAGCGTCAAAGATCTTCTTCTTCTTGGGGAAAGAGCCACCCGGCTCTTGGAGAACAACGAAGAGATAGTCGCCCATTGATCCATCGGCGAAGATGAGGGGCATTACGGTATAGCTGTGAGTGAGTGATGACTTCGATTGGACACAGCGGACTAC
The DNA here is from genome assembly GCA_036245785.1 of Pristionchus fissidentatus. NCBI lineage: Eukaryota > Metazoa > Nematoda > Chromadorea > Rhabditida > Neodiplogasteridae > Pristionchus > Pristionchus fissidentatus. Next base: position 6,447,215 of record BTSY01000007.1, read on the forward strand.
TGTCTTCTCTCCAATTGGTGCGAGACTTCTGCAAATTACAAAATAATCATAGAAAACAACCAGTTAACGCAGGAAATTCAAAGATCAAAGATCACTCTAGTACCTCATAGAGTGCAGCTCCTTCAGAAATCCACTCTGATCGCTGTTGCAAATCTGATTGAGTGGTCGAGTCTTCATCTCTTCCTTGATAGAAGCGACAAAATCAGCAGCTGCAGTCTTGATGGCCTTGTCGTCATCGTGATTCACTTTCGACACGAATTTAGTTGTCCGACGAGATCCAATTCGACGCTTCCTCTTGAATCGCGTGACCCACGATTGTGACGCCTCGAACTTGTCCAGGTATTTCATCTCCAAATTGACATCGATGGCCATAACTTGGAGATCGATGTCGTGAAGAGAGTAACCTTGAATAGAGAAGTGTATTCTATTGACTCTCTCCCCTATTGTCATATCGTTCCTGGTCTCTAGAAATGGAGTCAGAGAAGAAAAAAATTTAAAACCAGATACCATCTCTAACTCATTCTCTCTTGACCCCTTTCTGGAGGTACGAATAAACGTAAAATGATGCATAATTGGATAGCCCATAGGATGGAAATAGATCAAAAGTGACACACCTTCTTCCATCGCTTTCATAGCTTGCATGTACACATCGTCAGAAAGATTCTGGAGTGCAATGATTCGATTGGTGCGTCGGGATGAGTTCTCATCGGCTTCCTTTGCAAACGCCTCCATCTTACGGAGATCGTTGGAGTTGGCCAGAAATCGATGCTTGGTCTTCATGCTTTCGAGTGTCCGATGAGCCTTGCTGGTTGTTGACCGGAAGTAATTCGATGCGAGTATTATCTGCAAAGTATACTGTTGAACAAAAAAAGGTGAGAAAGTAGTCAGAAAACTTCAAAAATCTCGAATTTACTCACCGCTTCGAGAGACGCGTATCCGTTTGAGAACGCGAATCGTTTCCTATCTGGTGGGGGAACATCATTCACAAGATCCAAATCGTCCTCGGTCCAAGTTGGGTCCACATCTTCTTCGTCATTGGGGTCAAATGGCACGAGTTCATCATCCTCTCCGTACACCAGAGAATCCAAACCAGCTTCATTGAGAAGATGGGCGAAAGTTCCGGCAAGCTTCCGTTCTTCTCGGGTAGCTGAAGAGACATCCGAATCGATTCCGAGCTTGGCAGCGAGAAGACCGACGACGCGAGCAGGTGAAAACATGAAGAGAATAGTCTCCTTGTTTCATTTTCCGCCTTTTGTACTCTCATTCCAGTCGATCAATACGGGTAGATCAAGTAGCAGATCTCGAATGGTCACGTACGATAGTACGACAATGAGCAAAGAACGAACAGTAGCACATCAAACTACATTTGCTCTCCAGAAAACATTCAAGGATCACTGAAAAATGAGCAAAAGAAAAATTCTGGTGAGCGGAACCGAACCCATGACCTCACTTCCCCCTCCTACCCCTGCCGCCGTAGACCACTCGGCCACCGCTGCAGTTGGAAACAGTGCGTTCTTTCGATCTTATGGGGCGTGAAATCTGCTAACTCGCTTCCCAGACGGATTCCGCAGCTTTTGACAATGGTTTTGAGATAGTCTTTAGACATGTATACTGCCATGGTAAAATCAAAAAGATCGGGAAATGTGAGTTCAGGTCACTCCCATGTAAGCAAGGTTTATTCCCGTTTATTTGAATCTCCCTTCCGAGTCGCAGTTTGTTTACTTGCTTTCCTCATTTTTCCCTAGCATTCTGGTTCAGCGCTGTGATATCATCTCTCGCTATTAACTTGCTGTATGCACCCCTCCTCATTTTCCAGCAGCGCATGTAAAATCAATGTTCAACTAGTCCTCTAATCAATATTCTACTAGTGTGCGTCGATCTCACTTGATAAACACGTTCCTTGCTCCTTTTTGTGTGCTGCTTATTCGCCCTCAACAATTGATTGTCCCCATTATCGATCTTTCGCGTCCGATTATCGATTAATTTCTTGGTTATTGATTTATTTCTCCGTTTGCAGGATGATGCCGTCTCCGATGGCGTCACCTCGACCTTGGGATGCGCCGGAAGGATTTTGTGAGTTTTTTTTCTCAATTTGGTGTAATTTTTGAATCAGAAGAGGAATCTAGATAAACTTTCAGTGAGTATAGGGGATCTGTTTAGAAATACAGTGCACTTTAGTGAGTCCAGATATTTAGGAAATTTTGGTAAATATCGATTATCATTTAGGAATTCTCCATGGGTGAATTAGCTAAAACAGTGCAGGAACGACCCAAAATCGTCCAGTAATAAATGCCCAACTTTTGTAGCAGCATCATTATTTTCCTACATGCTGTGATCGGAACCCCGCGCGGCCTGAGGGTTTTGAAATATCTCCTTTTCTTAAAAACGCTCGCCCCGCCCCTTTGTCTCTCCCCCCTCTGAAAACAGACCGCGCGGGGTTCCGATCGCAGCATGCAGGAAAACATTGCTGCTGCTACAACAATTTGGCATCGGTACCTAGACGATTTCGGGTCGTTCCTACACTTTTTAACTAATTCACCCTTAGAGAATTCCTAAATGATAATCATTCTTTACCAAACTTTCCGGAATGTCTGGACTCATTAAAACGCACTGTATTTCTTTATAGATCCCCTTTATGCACTGGACAGTTCAGCTAGATTCCTGTTCTGATTTGAAAGTTTCATCAAATTGTTAAAAATAACGAACAAATACCTTCCGACGCTACGTTTATTCGGACTAAAACACTGGTCCGAATTAGCCAAAACACTGGTCCGAATAAAAGCAAAAGGTCGAAAAATGACCCACGCCCCTTTTGGGGCGCAACTTTTGGGGCAAAAATGCCCGGGCTTCGCCCATTTTGGTAAACAAGCATCCCTCTATGTGAAAAGTTCCCAAGTTAAGCCATTCATTTGGCCTCCTGGTTTCGGGGTTCCAGGATCGGTGGAAACACTGAACGTCCCCCTTTCACAATTTTTTGTATAGAAGCATGCTTGAAACCAACACTTTCTCTCATAAAAAACACACAGTGAACATGTAATTCGGACAACAATACAGACTACCACATGAGAATAACAATACATACTACAATTGAGACTACAGGTTTCCGAAATGGAAGTGGAGATCGTCATTCGAGATTAACGACTTGGGACAATGACGCTGGCCTCCGGGACACACAGTCCCCGCCGACCACTCGTCCCACTTCGACACTGCGAGAGTGTGGGAGAGAGAGACAAATAATGAAGATGAGACTCATTCACAAATTGAATTATTGAGAAAAATTAAAAATTGGAAAAAAAGAATAATTGAAAAATGAAAAATAAGAGACAAGAGGCAAATTATGAAGACCAGACACATTGATAAATTGAATTATTGACACAAATCGAAAATTGAATTATTGACACAAATCGGAAAAAAACAGCCCAGGGGAATGAGCGAAAAGGAAGGGAAACATAGGGGTGTCGAGGGATAGAACGCACGAATATGTTTCACGCAGCTCTGCCCATTTATCAGCCAATCTTGGTAGAACACTTCTTTCTTACTCAACAATAATCTTCCGATTACACCTATTCAGATAAATTATTCAATGAGCGGGTCTTCATCTCCGAGTTAACAACACTATGGAAGGGGACAGCACAACACATAATATGTGTTTTGTACGAGTCAAAATTTTCCTAACTAACAGTGTGAATCTCCTCATTACGTTCCAATCCTCCTTACGGCCCATTCAGATTCTAAATTGAAATCATTCACGATTCATGAAATTTGCTATCCTGAAAACTCAAGCGACCGAAAACAGAATTTCGCTTAGATCTCATGTGAGCCTTGGATTTATGCATTTCTGAGATTGGCTTATGTGTTGTTTTCTTAAAGAACTGTTTTCATTCACTTACTTCTAGATTCTGAAAAAGAAAATGCAATAAAAAATAATCAAAAATACTCATGGACCAAATGACTGCTAATTATTCTTGGACATTCAGAATACGTATCTGACATTTTCCGCTTGCAACATATGACATAAAAAAATGATTATCAATCAGAAATAAAAAATAAAATCTTTGCGCTTTCATTTCTCCGATATAGTGCTTTCAACCAAAAATGAACCCCCCCCCCAGTATTTCGATATTTTTCTTCCATCACTATTTCATTCTTCTAATGCATAAAATAAAACTACAACATTTTGGGTATGAATATTTGGATTATTTCCACAATTTTTGTAACTGTTATCCTCTTCTCAATCGTTGCTCGTTGTTTCGCCTTTTGTTAGTACTACGTTTAATTACTGAGGAGAATGATCCTAACCCCTGAAACCATATCCTCACCTGACGTCAACGTCTGACGCGATACATATTGTTTTGTATTGTATTTAATTTCATATTGATGACTGGTAAACTAGGCGCAATACGATTGCGGATGGAAACAATTGTGAAGCGGAAAATATTGATAGGAAATTTTGACATTTGAAGCTGACAGGATAAAGCTCAATCACATATACGACCGCTTTGCTTACTGTTCAAGTTACAGTTTGAACACAACCAGCTACGATGTCAATTGGACCTATTGAATGGCCCGGGAGGGCCAATTGACGGATATCATAATCATGATGCTCCAGATTCATACTACGGTAGTAGATGATCCAAATTAGCCCAGTTCAACCATCTGGACATTTTTTGTCTCTCGTTCGTTAGCAAGACAAATAATTTAATTTATAATGTTAGTGTTGTGAAATCAACCATCTGATAGACCAAAACTCTAGTCTTGTTTAACTTGATCTTACAACATCCCTTTTTCGTATTCTTTTTTTCATTTGATTCGATGCACAAAATAGATCCCACAGCCCGCACTAACTTTTCCTCAAACTTCGTATCTTCTTCCTTCTTTCCTCTTGGACGAGCACTGCATAACATAATGATCTCTCTTTTGAGTCTCAGTACTTCTCATCCTCATAATTCATTAGTTTGTACTACTCCTCTCTCATTTCTCCCTTTTCCTCTCCTCTTCCCATCCCGATTACGTATTCACTGACCCTCTCTCTGCAAGAGGCCTTGATGAGTGTTGCACAGGTAATCTCTCCCTCTGTCGAGTCCTCGTCTCTCTCTCTCTCTCTCTCTCTCTCTCTCTTCATCATCTCCCCCCCAACTCCACTCCACTCCCAGAGGACATCCATCATATCTGGCAGATAATAGGCAGCACTCCTCATCACTTTAATAATACAACCTGCGCCTGTTGGGACTTCTTGCGGGAAGACGACTTGTACCTACGAGAAGAGAGAGAGAGACTCTCTCTCTCTCTCTGATCTGGATCGAATCTGTTCTTCTCCTTAACATCACTGTACGAGAGGGGCGATCGAGTGGATTAGTGGTCTCTTTCTACTCGAGTGATAAGAGAGTCACAACCATCCGTTGACAGGCATGGCTTATCTGAAGGAGAGAAAGAGTTGAGATTGGACAGAGAGAGAGAGAGAGAACCCTCACTTAATCTGTGTAGTGGAAGGGGACGTCGAAGTGGAAACTGAATGATGGATGGACTTAGTGTGTCCAAATGACAAACTGAACGAGAAAGAGCGAGAATGATAAGTGGAGTGTCTGTTGCGAATCCGAGTGAGATTGAGTGCGTGTCAGCCTCCCTCGAAGAGACCATCGGATCTCTCTCTCTCTCTCCTCCCTTCCCTTACTTATCCCCTCCCACCAGATCCCCTACTCAAGAGATACTGAACAGATCACACTGGTGTTCACTCCTGTGTACTTAACCTCCCCATACCTCTCTCTACTATCTATGGTCAGCCCCTCTCTCTCTCTCCCTCCCTCCCTCTCTCTCTCTCCCTCCCTCCCTCTCTCTCTCCATATCTTCCCTCTATCTACTCCCTCCTCCCAGTCTCCGCCCCTTCTCTGTCCTCTCCTCCATCTGCCCACTCTCTCACCATCTCTGTCTGCCTCCACTCTCTCCATTCTCCCTACTCTCTCGTCTCTCTGTCCTCTCTCTCAGACTCGCGCTCATTACTCTCCCTCGTAAATCAGCATTTTGGCAACTCCGAGCCCATAAATCGTGTCGTGTGGTCGTTTGTCTTCATTGCTGGTTGTTGCCACCCGCGGTTCTCTTTCTGATTCTGATCTCTCTCTCTCTCCCTCAATACCTTTCTTTTCTCATTCTAACACTTCCCTTAACAATACTTCTTCATAGAGAATCTTGATTGATTTCACATCATTTCGTGCAATCACATATTATTCCGTTGCGCATTCGGGCATCGATTAAATATATAAATAAATAAGTGTCCCTTCAGAATCCTTTCCAATCAGCGGAATGTCGTATTGATCAACTCGGTCTACTCTCTCTCTCTCACAGGTACGCGTCATTCTTCTCACTCTTCCATTCCTTAATCTCCGACTGATATGGGGATTAAGGGGAGGGACGACCGCTCTCTCTGTTTTTCCCACTCCTCCCGATATTCACACTTCCATTTCTCACTCAGTCTCTTGCAGAAGTGGAATAGAAAGATGCTCCGATGGTTGCTTCTCATATTTCTTCTGCCCTCGTCCTCACAAGCCGTGAAAGGAGGTAAGTCACCTGTCCGCTTCTCTCTCTCTCTCTCTCTCTCTCTCTCTCTCTCTCTCCTCTGATGGTGTCAAGTACCAATTGCTGTCCTCTCCACATCCGTCCCCTAGGGTGTCTATTCTGACAACTCGTCTTCCAATTGAATCTCTCTCTTGCTTAATATGCACTCCTCTCTCTCTGTGATGGATGGTCGCACCTCTCTTGCATTCTCTCACAATTGTCAGTCTCTCTCTCTCTCTGAATGGGAGTGTTCCTACTGTCCTGTTTGCCTCCACTATTCAGTCTCTGACCTCTTCGTTTCCTGCTTACTCAATCTCAAGTAGCCCTGAGGGCTCTCTCTCTCTCTCTCTCTCTCTCTCTCTCTCTCTCTGTCCCACTCTCAGCCTTCTCCACCGTTTATGCTAATCATTTGCCCGCGCGCGCAATTAACGCGCCGCGTTTGATTCCGAGAGAGAGAGGGCTAATGGGCGAGAGTAGCGAAAGAGAGAGATTAATAATCGGAAGAAGATTATTAGAGGTAGTCAGATCCTACAGTAGTCAGAGAGAGAAAGTAGGCATTCCGCTCCACTTGTTCCTCTTGTCACATAGATACGGCGGGACGGGGGATGAAGATGGGACAAGTTGATAGGGGAGAGGAGGATTGTGTCCCCCGCTCAGTCCGAATATGCCCACTCTCTCTCTCTCTCTCTCTCTCTCTCTCTCTCTTTCTCTCTTTCTCACTTGATTACCTCCTTATCGCACTTGATAAGCTCCCCTCTCTCGACTCTCGATCGATGATTTATGTCTATCACTCACACAATGAGTAATATTGAAGAGAGAGAGACTGGAAGAGAAGAAGAACACAAATTGTTATTCGTTTATACTTGCGGGAAGGAGGGGGGCAGCAGCTCCATATGTGAGTGGTGTGGAGCCACTTCAGTCCCTCTCGCTCTTAGTTGTGCACCTCGATCAGAACTGAGGGAGAGAGAGAGAGATAATCTGTGCTTCTGGCAGACTCAATGACCATCTTCCCCTGCTGGTCGAAAGAGGGGATCAGAATGAGTGCATGGGATTGCGCAAGCTAAGACGAAGAAGAGAGAGAGAGAGAGAGATGGTCATGCAAATCCTTTCCCGTGGTCGAGAGAAGTCGAGAAGAGACAGAAGGAGCAATTAGCGACTCGTTAAGATTGGCAGTAATTAGTCGCTTCGGCATCTGCCATTCCATTCATTGTTCTCTCCACAGGTGGAAGACGGTCGTTCTATTGTGTGAATCAAGGAGAGAGAGAGAAAGAGAGAGATAAGAATGCAATACAACACCTTTCGTATCGTCTCTACTTGTTATCACTTCCCTCCCAATAATCCTCTCTCTCTCTCTCTCTCTCTCTCTCTCTCTCTCTTCCCTCTGAGTGTGATCGGAAGGGAAGGAGTTGTTCCACGGGGAGTTTCATTCCTCCAGGAGGGGCCATTGCATCTTCTTCTTCTCCTCGTCGTTTTGATTGAGTAGAATGGATGATGAGGGCGAGTGGTTGATTGTAGTCGAAGATATGAACGAGAGAGAGAGAGAGAGACTTCCCCCAAGGGACTGAGACTTCACCTTACGAGAAGGGACGAGAAGGAGAAGGAAGAGAACATGTCACTCGGTGTGGATTCTACCCCCGTTTGACGAGTCTTGTGGACTCAGCTGCGTCTTAGTATCAGAGAGAGAGAGAGATAGAGAGAGAGAGAGAGAAAGAGAGATAGACTCAAACAGGAGAGGGTTCACACCAAGGTGAAGAGAGGGGAACAACACAACGAGGGTCAAACAAACAAGGGGGTGAGAATCCCCGGAAGTTGCCAGTCGATCTCTCGCCTAGCCGAGAAAGATTGCGTAATTATTCGTACCAGAGTGAGAAATAGAGCTGACCCACGCAAGTCATTCCACTCAAGACCCATCTGAACATATTGTGAAAACAAACTAATAGTACTAAAGAGAAAAAAGAGAACTGACTATGTATTGGTCATTTTTTTGCTGAATATCTTCTGTCTGGAAGAAATACTAAAACATTTTAATAAATATTTTTATAAAAAAATAATTGCAGAACCGCCGCGAATCGACGACAACGCGCAGACGAAATTCCGTGTGCCAATCGGCACTAAGCAGTTCAAACTTGTTTGCCCCATTCTGCCCAGCGAGCAGAATGTCATGGTGCAGTGGTCGAGAAATGGAGAAACGGTGAGTACTGTAACCTACCGTACCCTTCCCCCCTCCGCCCCATATTACCGTAATCCCTCGCTTCCCCCGTTTCCATTGGCGAGGGAGGTCGTTAACCGTGATTTATGTGAACCGGGGAGGAGTGAGAGGGAGGGGGAATATCGTAGTCTCTCTGCTCTCTCCTCACTCTGCTCTCTCGTATGGATGGAGTATTTCTTGGTCGTGTCTTTCGCAAGATGGAAGAGAGAGAGAGAGAGAGAGAGTGGGGGATAATTCATGCAGAATGCGAATGACACGCTCAGCCGTGTGAATCGGCTGCATCCTGTGAAGAAGCAACTGAGAGAGAGAGACAAGCACATCTGTCCCCTCTATGATTGAGCCCTCCTCCGAATGGTCACAACTCGGCCCTCTGATTGCGATTGAATTAGAGCGAGAGGCCCTCTCGAGTTGAGAGGGCAGAAGAGAGAAGAAGTCAGCATATGTTGAGTACGAGAGGACGAGATTGGGAAAGGGGAAATGAGGCATATACCGTAATAATATATTTCTAATAGATCAACTAAAGCAGTACATGAAACTGTGAAAAAACTGATATAAGGTTTTGAAATGATCGATTTTCAGATGGATTTCGACAATCAGTACAAGATCACTCGAGATAATCGAGAAGTTCGCATGAAGAATTTGAAAGTGGAAGACAGCGGTCGATATGAGTGCCAAGTCATCAATGGATTCGGACACAAAACCATCGAATTCATTTTGCAAGTATACGGTAAGGTTTTCACACTTTCGATTTGCTCTATAATTATAATCTAGACAGTTTTGATAGTCCTTTCTGGTAGTCCTTTAGCCGTCCTGACAAGTCTGTTCCGATCATTCGAATAAGTAGAGTGATTTTGTCTCAACTATTCTCCGACGTAGGTCTCTCTCTTGTGTTAGTCGACCAGACACTCCATGTAACCTCATCCCCATTACTTCTTCTCTTCAGACCCGGCAACAGATGTTCTCTCTATCGCCGACCGAATCACAATGGCAGAACACAGTGAGTTCCCCCTCTTCCCACCTGTTGTGAACAAGCGAGACAATAGACTCACGCTACCTCCTGGAGCGTTCTCATTGACAATAGGACACGAGAAGTCAATGGAGGGTTACGGTATCATTTGCGGTAGAACGAACACTATCGACCACGTCTAGAACCTATACCAAAGCTCATCTTGATCAGTGCCCCTAAAGCGACACTGATAAATATAGTATTGAATCATTTGCAGGTTCTCCTCCCTATTGGTTGGATGACAATGAGATGCACCAGGCGACCGCCAATCCCAGAAGAATCCACGAGGGCGGCAAATTGGAGTTGAAATGTGCCGCCAAGGGAAATCCCGTGCCAGAGTTGCGTTGGTTCAAGAACGACCAGATCCTTCCCCAGAGTGAGTCCTCTCTTAGTCCCTCTTTATCCCGACGACTGAAACCCGATCTGCGCCGGCTAATGCGCGGCTTGTTCCTACTACATAGCGGTCTCCGGAATACACGGCGGTCGAAAGAAATTCGATCGCTTCTGTAATGGAGATGGGCTGGATTATAATGCTGTAATGTGATCGTCCGTTCAGATGGACCCATCGATTCCGCCTTGTTGGTCGTCGATTCAGTGAGAGCCGACGATGGAGGCGTCTATCGATGTGAAGTGGCCAACAAACTCGGATACAAACAGGCGACGTTCAAGGTAGACATCGACATCAGAAAAAGAGAGAAGCACAATGTAGTAGTGTATCTAGTGTGCAGAGAAGAGATTCTCACGGATTTCCTGTGCACGAGCAAAAAAAGATCAGCGAGAGAACGGAATTCCTCCCTATAGTATCAGGAAGTCTTGACATAGCATATTGCAACCAAACACAATTGAAAAGATGACTATTCAGGTCGTTGTCGCAGATTTCTTCGATGCCGACAATGAGAGAACGGCAAACACTGAGATCGGACCCATTCCTCTCATTGACTATCCGTATAATCTTACTGTCCAGGTATGTTGTGGTTCTTAGTAGCGAGTAATGGATTATATTTCATAAAGTAAATTTGTAAAAGTATTGTATCTATCTCCATATCACTTCAGATCGGTCGAACGGCGCAGTTCATGTGCAAGGCGAAAGCGGAGGATAGTCCTCTAACTAAAGTGCTCATTCGAGTGAGTTCTTCCTTATTCTCATTTCACTCTTCCTAGATAGATTTTTATACCACACAAACGGAAAATGTGAGCGAATTGGGTGCAAAGTATGGAAAGACTATGGTGCCTTCTTCCTCATCTTCTTCCTTCTTCTCCTTTGATCTCTTTATCTCTTATCCACGTGCTCCTTCTGTCCACTTGTACCAATCCTCTCTGTTCTCTTTCTCTCTGTCTATCGTGTCAAGTGGGCGCCAATCTCACGATGTTTGTATATTCCCAGTACTGTGCAGATCAGAGACAATTCTGAGATCAAGAAAGTCACGAAACAAAGAGGAGAAAGAAATCACGGGAAAATATCTCTAGGATTCCATAAGACTAAGCTGACCAGCAAGGACTTCAAAGTCTAATAGGCGCAGGGGATCGAGTTGTATAGACTTTGAAATTAGTCGCGCGGCATCCAAGAAGCCTGGGGTGGTAGACTTATTCCTTCTGATAGCCGAGTATGATTACAGTGGCTGAAGGAATTGACGAATGAGGAGAAAGAGAGGGCGCAGCGGACGACAAATGCAACTGTTGTACAAGCAAATGGAAAGAATCTGATGGTCATCGATGAGAGACAATTCCCTGGAAAGGAAATCATCGGAGGACACAACTACTTCACCAATCGACTCATCATTCCCGCGGTTAGCAAAATCATATCACATTTCCCTGAAATGAAGAGTCGTATTTAGTATAAAAAAAATTATTTGTTCCGCAAGTGTTATGGGTCTCCTCTGAATTGGAAAAGATGGTTATCGACATAGAGTCAATTATCTATTACAACTTGTTCAATTTGCAGACGGAATACACAGACGAGGGTCGATACATCTGCGTAGTCACTGATTCGGGAGGGCGAATTGTCTATCGAACAGCCGAACTTTTCATCGAACGAGGGCTGCGAATAGGAGATCTCTACTTGAATCCCTCCGTCTTCTGGTGGATCGCCATTCCGATCACACTTGTATTCATTGCCTTTGTTATCTTCGGAGTGATGTATCTCAGATCAGGCCAGAAGGTGAGCACACTCATCTGATTTTGGAAATACGTTTCTTTCCTGGGGATTGTTTGTCAAAACTGTTAGTCATTTGAATGAGTCTTTTTTTGTTGAAAAAATGGAATTCCTTAGTTTCGAAAGTGATTTTACGGTACAGTAAGCAACATTTACCGTAACCAAAAACAATATGTTCAGACGGATGGAAAGGAGAAGTCTCTGCAGCCTCCTCCTCCTCGTATTCCTCCCCCCGTCACTCCCTCACAAGACCAAGTCTTCACCCAGCACAACAATGTTAGTTATTCATCGACACTGAATTGGAAAGAAGTGTCCAAATAGCTACAGCTCTAGTCTCCGCACCGTAAATATTCAGTTATTCGTGGGAGCTAGCACATCGTGGGATACAGTAGCCTGATTTGGCTGATCGATAACTGAATTTTCTTTCAGATTCACCACCCTTCATTCTTCGATCAGCCTCAGTCTCCTCTCCTTCTCCAGAATTCAATGTTCCATCCTGCAAGAGGGGCGTCGACAATGGATCGATTGCACACTCCTCATAGACTCCATCGAGGTACGACGACGTGTCTAATCTTCTTCTCACTTCGAACGGCTAATCCGCAGCGAAGTGTCCTAATCCTTCGCACCTCAATATTGACTGATAACCACACAAGAGTCATCGAACAACGGATTATGCAGTTTTCGAATAGGCAGAGGGACAAATAATGTGGGCTGATGCAATCATACTTTCATCATTATGTGAATCATCGTGTATTGGCTTAGCTATAGGATATAATATTCATGAAAAAGAGGGGAAAAAGAGTTCCTAAAGTGATGTACATATAATTCAATTGCAGGAATGCGGGAGGATGACATGCTCGGATCTCCTCATTTCCATCACAATTCTCCCCAATCTTCTCCCATGTATTGGGGCAACAGCAAGTCATCCAACCAACCTCTTCTCATGGCAGCTCCTCAAATGGTTGATCACCCCTCAATGATGGATCAGAGAGATCCTCGAATGGGTCATCACACCATGGGACACGGATACTTCCATCATTCACCCCACTACGCCCCTCTCCCTCCACCCTCCTCTAACTACCGTACTCTCGACATGAATTATTGTCGAGACCCTCATCCATCGTTGTACTCATCTGAGTACACCGACCACATTCCCTTCATAAACGCGTCCCGAACGCACGATTTGTAACCAACGTAGATAGTGCCAATTCAGTTGTCATCTCCACTCAATTTCTCCCCACGGCCATCAATGTTCAATTCTAGTCTCGATTCTCACACCCTCCACATATTTTGCTATCGACCTCCTTTCTCCAATCACGGCGATTTATCTTACGGGCTAATCGTTTTATTGCAATTTTCCACCGCTTATATTTCGTATAATTACCGTTTGTAATAGCAGAGCTTAGCCACCTTCCGCTACAGAGAGCTTCTCCTCCTTTCTCCCGAATGAATCACCGGTCGACGATTCCGATCGAACGAAATTGTGTTATGGTATCCAATTGTCACCCCGAATCCTCAGTGTTGATCACATTCACGATTGTGTATCCATTCTATCACAATCAATCCATTTCACTTTTGTGTGAAATAAAATATTTTAAAAGTTATTTTGTTTAGGGAGAGAAGCACAAATGTCAGGTAGTCAGAGGTAGTCAGGATCTTCGAACTCGAGGCAACAGGATCAAGGAAGTAGATCATGCTTGGCTTCCTTGGTCACTTTTAGTGCCGATCTTGTACGATTTCACACATGAACGTAGAAAAGGGCGCCCCTTCTACAGAAATACAAATGCTTAATGTGACTTTGAATGCATATTTAATTACGAACGAGAAGTGTATGCTAATGAGGCTACTCACGTAATGAATGGGGATAATCTATGTAAATGTAAAAAAAACTGTTATATTGGTAAAAGGGTTGGTATTCCCTCAGCCAACGAAGCCTGAGAAGATTAGCATAACGCGCCGCCGCTCTCTCGTCGACGACGTCGCTCTAATGAGCATCATCTAGACGATGAGTCATCGTAGGGGGCGTAGCTCAGTCGGTAGTGATACTGGCTGATGATACAAAGGTTTGATCACTCGTGGCGCGACCCATTGATCACTCGTGGCGCGATGTAACAATTAATCTTGGTTGCATCTGCGGCATAAAGTGATTCGATCCTTGCAGAGATGCAGGCGATTACCATGGATCCTCATCAGCTCCTGACGCGTGCGCAAGCCGTCATCAGACTGGTGAGGCCCCGAATGGAGGAGTCTGATAGAGCTCTGATTGATCAGGCCCTCGAGGATCTGGACAAGGTCAGATCAGATCGCAATAGGGTCTTCAAAGAAGAGATCTCGTTGTAGGCTCTCCTGGACTGTGAGTGCGACCTTAGCCACCCTGTGGTGTACCCTCTATTCAGAGAGGTAATTCGAATGGCCCATGCAGCAGCGTCCCACTACAGAGAATTGGAGCATTCGATCTACCTCCTCGCTCAGTGGAGATTGATGTAGATTGTATACTGTAATCGATAAAACATTTTTTTTTAATTTGTCGATAAGCTTTTTTTTTCACACTCATTACATATATTCAATGACCATTCCTATCAATCTCTACTGGCCGATACCTTAAGAATTTGAGATTGATAAGGCTCTCGAGGGCCTGGACACGGTCAGTTCAGATCGATATGGTACCTCAAAGATGAGATCTCCGTCCAGGTTCTATTGAATGAGAAACACACAAAAGTCATCGAACTTCGGATTAGACAGTTTTCGACTGTGCATAGAGATAAGTTGGGCAGATACCATCATACTTTCATCATTTAAAAAGAGAGAAAACTTGAATCATATTGAATATATCAGACACTTTCTGACAGGATTGAGATTCTGCCTTAAGGGTCCGTACTAGCCAAAAAAAACGCCCATGCTGAAAAGTTGCCCTAAGGGTAAACTTCATGCAGGAAGTACCAGCATCTGGTTCACTTTTGTTCAAACGAGCCATGATCAGGTCAGAGATATTTACAGCGAAAAATATGGCTAGGGTAGTTTTTTTAAAATATGGCTTGTTTGGAAAAATTTTTTTTTTAAAGTTTGAATGTTTTACTTACCGTAACTTTTTACTGCTACGAGCTATGCAAAAACTTACAACATGAAAAATGCTTTTCTCGGCATCAGCTTTCAGAAAATATAGATATGTAAGGGTTTCCGCTGTTCCTGACAAAAATTGTAAATTTGACTTTTTATATTTTATCGACGCCCCTGGTACTTCGAGCTGAGGACCCGGATCGACTACATCTAACTCAAGTCGCCAACTATCGAGAAAAGCCCCAGCCGACAAGACTACGACGTGAGTTCCCACATAGGTTGATACACGCTAGTCAGGACGTCACTGGTGGCTGGAAGATCTACTTCTACGCTCAATGTCAATCGTCCAAGATCGACACTACAATTGACCAAGAAAGCCAAGCAAGATCCATTCCCTTGACCCAGTTGCCTCGTGTTCGAAGATCCTGACCACCTCTGCCCCCGAATGATGCCTCATGCAGGCCCTTTGCCTTGTTGTCAGGATAAATGTATGTATGTACGCCCGAGAGCGCAACGAGATACGAGAAATAGATAAATGTGAAAATCGATAATAATCTCCTTCTAGGGAGTATGAAATGTGAATGATGGGGTGGGTGAACTGTAGGAAGAGTAGATCAATCGTCATGATCCCATCTGTCATCGTCTGGTCGTTGGAGGAATACCCAGGAAGAGGACTTGGGACGACCAGGTTGACTCTGCTCCGGGACCATTCTGAAGGATCTCTAAGGGGGTAGAGTGGTGGTGGGGGGGGGGTGGTGAGATGTACACACGGGAATGAGGGAAAAGATATTAGTGAAATGTGTATTTACTGATATCAAAGCGAGAGAAATCTAATTTCTCCTAGACGATTCTTGTAGATAGTAACTCTCGGAGATTGGTGGATATGGAAAGATGTGTTCAAAATCATTGATATTCTACGGGGGAAACAATGAAATCTATTTGTGGTCTTTGTACATTCAATGTGAATTCCAAAAGTGTTCGATCTGTCACACTGGGGTTTTAATGTGAAAAACTTGTTACGCTCTAGGATGGTCTCGCCATTGATGATTCTACGGGCGAATACTAGATCAAAGATGTATCTTTTCTCAAAAAGCGCTTTAATACCAAGAAGAGACAGACGTTCAATATAGGAAGGTAGACCAATTGGATAAGAAGGAGACGGAAAACAACGATAGAACAGAATTCTGGTGAATTGTTTTTGAACCTTCTCGAGCCTCCCACGATGCTCCTTTCCACCGCTTATATTTCGTATAATTACCGTTTGTAATAGCAGAGCTTAGCCACCTTCCGCTACAGAGAGCTTCTCCTCCTTTCTCCCGAATGAATCACCGGTCGACGATTCCGATCGAACGAAATTGTGTTATGGTATCCAATTGTCACCCCGAATCCTCAGTGTTGATCACATTCACGATTGTGTATCCATTCTATCACAATCAATCCATTTCACTTTTGTGTGAAATAAAATATTTTAAAAATAAGTGTCTTTACGGACGGAAAGAAGCACACTTCTAATATATTTACAGAAACATGTATTTATCCTTGTTATAGAAATCATCCTTATAGAAAGAAATGGGAATCAATGAGAGCAATTCCAACCGCAACGAATTGGCGTATTCTGCCAAATTTACGGCGAACATCTTACAGAAATACATAAAGACTTTACAGCTATGACTTGGAATCCATTTTCAATTACGAACGAGAAGTGTATGCTAATGAGACTACTCACGTAATGAATGGGGATAGTCTATGTAAATGTAAAAAGTAGATTTGCATATTGATAAAAGAGTTGGTATTCCCTCACCCAAAGAGGTATGTGAAGAGCGGCATCCCGCGCCGCCGCTCTCTCGACGGCGACGTCGTTCTAATGATGATCATCAAGACGATGAGTCATCGTAGGGGGCGTAGCTCAGTCGGTAGTGATACTGGCTGAGGATACAAAGGTCCTGGGTTCGAATCCCGGGAAAGTTTCCGCCATCAGGCAACCCCTACACAACCCATTGATCACTCGTGGCGCGATGTAACAATTAATCTTGGTTGCATCTGCGGCATAAAGTGATTCGATCCTTGCAGCAATGCACGCTGTCACGATTGCTCCTGACGCGTGCGCAAGCCGTCATCAGACTGGTGCGGCCCCGAATGGAGGAGTCTGATGGAGTTCTGATTGATCAGGCCCTCGAGGATCTGGACAAGGTCAGTTCTGAGTGATATAGAACCTCAAAGATGAGATTAACTTCCAGGCCCTCCTGGCCAGTGAGTTCGACTTGAGCGACGCTGTCGCATATCCGCTCTTCAAGGAGGCCGTCCGTATGGCGAGCGCGGCGGCTCTCCACTATAGAGAGTTCGAGCAATCGGTCTACCTCGAAGCAAAATGGAGATTAATGTGAATTGTACCCTATGATGATGATGATGATAAAAACTTTTAACGATTTTTTTCAAACACACGCACCACTTTACATCACTCTTAAACGATTCTCTGTTCCATTAAGGATGGGATTGATAGATACAGGACAATTATCAGAGGCTGAAGAGAGGGAGGCATACCGTGGAATTGGCTCAATGTGATTTCCAGGGAAAGGTACCTGCCCTAAATTTCCGAAAAAAAAGCGAACGTTAATTAAATTTCAAATCCTACAAATGATCAAATTCCACAAAGACCTTGACCAAAGTCTGTAGTGTACGGATGAGTGTGTTTTATTTCTATGAGATGTCTTCGCTTTTCTTTTCTAGATGCAAAAATATATGTCTTTTTGGAATTTCAAAAGCGGGAAAGAATTTCAGATTAGACATGCATTCAGCATTGGCGCTTCGGTATATCGACGGACTCCGGGCTTCGTAGGTCTTAGAGAAAAAGATAATGCAGTAATAGTGGCTGGCCGCGTTGCACTACAGCCGATTCTCCTCACATATTTCACCCTCATCGTTCACAATCGTGAACGTATTCATAGTATTTTGAATCTGCAAAATTATTCCTCTCCATCTCTCTCTCTCTCGCTCTCTCTCCCTCTCTCTTTTTCTGCGTTCATCCTTTTCGCTTTCACTGTATTCTTTCGCTTCCTCTCGTATTTTTTACAATCAAATATTTCAAGATCTTGCTGTTCAGCGGTCAGGAGAGAGGTGAACGAAGAACGTACATAGTGAATATACTCGTACAATGACTTAGGATCGAATGACTCATTATTCTTCGATCCGAAATTGCTCGATTGTTCACTGATTGAAGGACTAGGCCAAGGAATTAGAGGACATTTTTATCAGGATTAATTAGAGCCAATGTAATCGAGTACTCTCGACATGTCTGAGTCCACAGAGACGGCAAGGATTGCTTGTAGGGGTTACAGTGGCTTCTCAGCACGCAAGCTGTACATATGCCCTTCTCATACGTTTCCTGTTCTCTGTATTGAGGAGGAAGTGGACACGAGGACGAACGGTGATGGAATGAACAGAATATGCATTAGTCCTTTGACTTAGTCCAAGAAAGCGACACGGGACGGTTGTCTACGGGAATACGATTCCAACGATCTCCGAAAGATGGACGATGAAACAATGCGATAAAACTTGATGATTTGAGATCGTGTAAGCATCTGAAATATTGATCAAATTGTTAAAAAAAGGACAAGGGATAAGCAAAGCGCGTCAGAATAGTTTTTAAAGAAGAATTCCCCTGTTCAGAGTCAGAAAATGAAGGGGAAAGGGATTCAGCTAGAGATAAGGGAAATATTCATTCCTCTATCCCACCTCATACTGACTCACTTTTACACTGAGCGGCCAGACTATCCCATATTTTTTAGACGAGATAGTAAAGACGCCTTCGTACGTAAAGGTTGTATAGAGTGTATTCGGAGAGATTTCATTTGCACAAACAAATTGAAAACATGAGTATCTATCCTTTATTTCATCTAACAAAAATCTGAGATTTTGATCAACAGTGATCTTTGATTTCCTTAATGGAGCGTGTCATTGATAAAATGAGGTTAGTGCTAAACACAGTACTATGTGACACACCCAGATGGAACAACACTCGGAGATAAGGCTAAATAGTACTACAAGGCGATAACATAATTGCAAATAGGTCCGAGAGAGATAAGTGAATCACTATCTGAAAGTAAGACGGGAACAAAGAGAAGAAGAGGTAATTCAGCATTCAAATCCAGTGTGGGAACGTAATTAACAGTTAGAGGAAGAAAACACTCGTAATGCGAAGGATGAGATACAAGGAAAGAGAGAGAAAAAGCAATAGAAGTGCTAGAGTGGAACAAACATGGAATTATCGAATTAAACCGGAAACAAAGAGAAGGGCAGGAAAGGAGATTGTGGATTGAATACAATGACACGAATCAGTTAGAGAATAAGAAGGAATTGCAGTGGGGGAATACTCATCAGTCAAACTACGATAAAGCTGTCTGAGAGATCCTGGAATGGTCTAGACAAAAGATTTACAGTTTTACGTTGTCTCCATGAACACGGAATCGATAGATACAAGTGTACTCTTCTCCGAAATTGCTGTCCACTTGGAACTCAATGTACTGCACTGGGTAGGGAGGAGGACTCTGTAAGGATCAAATAACACGTGCACCTCGATAACCACTTTTTCGAGCTACCATTTTTCACTTGAATATAAATATTTAGATTGAAAGACATTACTAATGAACACATTTCTAGGATGAACAAAACTTTCGATTCGAACCTGAACAGGGAAGAATTGAAGTGGATCGCCATGGGCATCGTACACATATTTGCCCACTTCGTGACGAGATGCAAAGTCGTATTCGTCCTTTTCGTAGGCCTGATAACTTGTCTATCATCCGTAATGCTCCAAGCACCAAACCACGAAGGTACGACTGTGTCGCCCCCACGCACAAATGGAATTCGAATTTCTACTACTATTGTGTAAAGGTCGTCGCGTTTACAATTATTGTTAAAGAAAGAAATATAACGTACAAAAATGGAGAACTTCTGTGGGGCGCTCTTATTCTCTCCCAGTCTGCTGATTGACTTGGGAATGTGCTCGTAGGAAACGGAAGTCACTTTGATGGGCACCGCCAATTTGATGGTGAGATATCCGATGCCGCCCTTGAATGCCCAGCATTCGCCCGGAACGAGAGCTTGCGAGTTACGCTGCAAACATCACATTGGATTATTATGATAACATTAATAGATATTTCTAGAAGTTCTACAAGCATGATTTCGCTCCCTTAGGCCAGATTAGATTTAGTATGACCGAAGAATATAATTGATAAGATGATGATTCCTTGATACGATTTCACGTAAATAAAATATCTGACAGAACAAGTCCTAACCTGGATGACAACACGAGGTCCATAGTTGGAGTAGTAGAGAGGAATGTTGAAGATCTTCTCCACTCTCGTTGATAGAGCATACGTCTCAGAGCAACGAGTGCTCACGATCTGACCACCTCAAATTAGTTAATTAAGTTTTGTAGAAAGTTTCTGCACCCGACAATGGTGAAAATGTAAAATAATTTGTAAACGAATATTGTTTTCATTTCGAAAATATTGACTTGGTTCATTGGTATGATATATTGCCTTTGTTGATTGAAAGGTATGAGTCCTCTGCACCCTGATATCTTGAGAATCTTATAAAACGAAAAAAAGAAAGGAAATTGTTGTGGAACCCGTACCTGCACTCTCCAACGCGTAATCGACAAGTCCAGTTTTGTCCGAGTCATATTTTCTGATCGCCGCAGCAATCATCATATCCAGATTGGTGTAATCGATCGGTTCGTGGGCTACCGTAATCTTCGTGCGCAGTTCCTGAAACGAGAAGTTGTTTTTATTTCAAATACGACAGAAATCCACGTATTAGTCTCTCATCAGAAGAACATATCACTTGGTCAATCCCTTCATTTCTACGGATGTAAATCAATACTTTCACTAGATAGAATATCACCTCTTCGGCCTTCTTGACGCTTTCTTCGATGATATGGAATCGTCCATTGAGTGAATCTGCCATTCTCGTTTCCATTTGTGCCGTTACTTTAGCAACAATCGCAGCTACTAGCGCTTCTTGATCGATGGTCGAGGGAGGAGAAGGAATGTAGACTGGAGGAGGAGAAGGAGGACATTCAATGGAAGGAGCTATGATTGGAGGGATGATGGGAGGAGGAGAAAGAGGAGGAGAAGGAGACGGGGCGAAGAGACGATCCACACGGAGACCAGCGAAGAACATGATAAACGCCTCCCACAAACCAATTACTGAAATCGAGAGTTTTATTGAACTAGTAATAATATAACTATAGCTATTTCTAACAGTACCAGAAAATTCATGTGGCAAAACACACAAAAATGGCTGTTTCGCTAACTATTACCATTTCAAGTTAATTTACAATATATATATATGTGTAAACTTGTTCTCACTTGCTGCCATAATCCATGTGAGTAAGGCACCGAATATGGTCCATATCGATCTGGCTCCAGCAACGATTGTATCGACTGTGACAGCGAGGAAAGATTTAGTGTGATGTTGGCCAAACGCGTAGTAATCCTCCATGATCGAGCTCGCGTGTTTCACGTATTCAACAACGATCTCGTCGTGTTCTGAATTATTAAAATATAAAATCTGAGATTTCAATAATACGAAATCCATTATTACCATACAGAAGAATGGTTATATTGGTAGCAATATTATGTTCAGTGGTTGCGGATCTTGCCATCACGTGATTTGCTGTGCATACCTTTTCTGAACGGCGGAAGGGCGAAGAACCAGAGGCAGAAGAGAAGAAGAGGAAGAAGGAGAAGAAGCCAGAGAAGAACATTCCACAGAGTTGAACCGGAGGGACGAGATCCCCAGATTGCACCAGCTCTGAATTGAACAATTTTGTTATTTAGGTGTTCTCGGTAGCTGCAAATAAAAAAAAATCAATTTTTTTATGAAAGAGGTTCTTATAAATTGAAGAAAAAGTTTGAGCAGAGAGCGAATTCTAGATAAATAACGTGTTTTCGCTAGAAAACACCTAGATTTGTGCAACTTACCCCCTTCCGATGGCTCTCGTCGTGTTCGCCATTACTCCCCAACTCTCAACGACGACGTCTCTGCATACACTGAGAATGACTCCGATCGCAGCTCCAATCATAGACAGAATTCCACTCGATCCGGTTGTTGCACTGGAACAATGAGAGTAATGAGAGTGATTGGAGGGATTAAGTGACTCACCCCGAGGCGAGCGAGCTAAAGATGTAGCTGACTGAGGAGACTATGGTCGAGGCTCCGTCCGCGATTCTGAAACATTTTACTTTATTTATCTACTTTTATTAACAATTTCTTTTTTTAAACGATTAGGAGCAAATAGCCCACCAACAGCACAAAATCTTCCCAGCATGCTCCTGATCGAGTGGCACCAATATTCTTCCCGTTGTTGGATAAAGTGTACTCACAATTGTCCAATGGCTCGGAAGCACTGGAAGATGAGGAGATAGGAGAAAGTGACGACGTCGATGATCTTCGCCACCATCGTCGTCGTCGAATCTTTGACTGCCCACACAATTCCTCCCACTGGAGCGAAAAGAGAGGAAGATTGAGAAGAAGCAAAGACAGAAGAGGAAGAAGCAGTCGAGATAGGAGCTATCTTAGAGGAGCGAGTCGAACGACTGAAAGAAGGCAGCGGTTCCTTATTCCTTTCACTTTAACATGAACAGGTGTGAGGACAATTTGAGGTAGTCCAAAGACAAAAAGGTCGCGATATGCGAGTTGTAGTTACTCCATAGTAATACCCACTTCGAAGCAAGAACACACAAAACAAA
This sequence comes from Pristionchus fissidentatus, assembly GCA_036245785.1. Taxonomy (NCBI): domain Eukaryota; kingdom Metazoa; phylum Nematoda; class Chromadorea; order Rhabditida; family Neodiplogasteridae; genus Pristionchus; species Pristionchus fissidentatus. Next base: position 6,469,942 of record BTSY01000007.1, read on the forward strand.
GCCTTGTCCTGCAGTGTTGCAAGCGAAATTTGTCCGAATTTTGCAAAATAGTAAGCATGAACGATAGATAAACTAACGCGGATTTGAGTGCAGTCGTCGCTTCGGTCACTGCTCCTGTGTGCCTTCTCGATGAAGTTGACGGAGTGCTCACTACTCGTGTCGATCTTCTCGTTCTCGGCGCGTTTACCAAACCAGCCAGAATGTCCTCATCTTCTTGTCTGAATATAACGACTAGTTCAAACATATTGAAATAATTCGCTCAGCCTAAAACATCATGACGTTCTTTCTTTTTTTCTAAGCGGCGGTATTCGCGCTAAATTTCAGTGAGAACAAATAATTTACCTAGAGTGCGTCGATACTGCGGGTGCTTGATTCTCATCGTTCTCGTGGACCGCAGCTCCATAGGACGAAGAGTGATGGACGACGTAAGCAGGAGACTCATATCCATTCGAATCCGATTGAGACAACGAGCTAGAAAAAACTACCTTCAGTTGTCTGTCGAATGTTTTTTATTTACACCCAAAACAAACTAATAATTGGCCCTAATTAGTCCATTTTCAATATACTTGGGTTACGACTAACCATAACAACTGAGAATGACACTCACCTCGCAGTCTTTCTCACGAACGACCCAGCAGCCGATATGGGCTTGACGAGAGTGTAGAAGACAATTGCAGTGAGAATATTGTAGAGACTGCAGAATTCAATGTTTCTCTCTGTGACTGAACACAATACACAAAAATGCGTCAAATTGGATCCGAATCACCACTCGAACTAACCATTTCCAAAACTTGAATATCTTAGTATTCTCCCTTTATTCGAATACCAATTCAAGATAGCGAACACTAGTGCCACCCTATCTCTTTTAACTTCTCATTTCTCTGTTGACTGAACACAGCGCACACAAATAATTGTTGTGCCCTCTTACCCTTCGAAGGTTGACTTCGTTCCAGTTGCTCCATAGTAACCGGCGTTCTTCACACCAGATCCGAGTGAGGTCATTGAGCTGGAAGAAGAACCCAGTCATCTTATGTCGAATATTATATACACGTTCCACCATCAAGAACTACCTAAAATCTGTCTACTGTCTGATTCTCTCCAAATCTCAGGCACTATCGCCCTTGCGTTTGCCATTTGCCAGCGGCGGAGCGTTTTAATAATTCGGACGAGTGTTTGTGAATTTGTAATACCGTAACCCACACTTCACACTTTCAACTCGTGAGTGGGGGGTCTCAAGCAGCGTTATTCACTCACTAGCAAACGAGGTTGTAGAGCGCGACGATTGCGTCAATGGGAAGATAGAGAATGTTGATGAGAATTGATCCAGAGTCATCGTAGACATCGTCGTGCCTGACATGAAAAGCGGTTAGAAAGGAACAGAAGCGTAAGAGTCACACTACAACACACTTCTAACTAATAATAGAGAATGGCTTTATCAAGTGAACAAAGGGGATTACGGGCGGTAGTCGAACTGGAATCTCTCCAATTCATCCGATTCGACTACATTGTTCAATTGGATTGTTTTGCGCTGATAGTACATTTTGCGGAATTGTCTGAGTATATGGATGAGGTAAGGATGAGGTAATATAGTGCGGGGTTCCTACATGACGTCGTGCTCGTTGAGTTGCTTCGTAGAGCGAATTCGACGTTGAACGGGAGCATGACGGACGACGTTGACGTTGGTAGACACGTGGTGATCGTCCAGTCTGCAATAATACCTGATCTGAGAAGAAAGATCCAGTATCAGGAGTGGCTCTTAGTGGCCGTTTGACTACAGATTGACGGCCCCCATTTCCCATGATCTCTCCTACCCTCATCAAAGCCGTAGACACTGTAACTCTTGATAGTTCATTATTCACGGTAACTTCTTTGAGCCTGTTAGGCTGTAGAGCCACGTCACGATTTTTGTCTTTACTCTTTCGACATTTAGAGTTGCGAATTAATTCTTGCGAAATCAAAGAACTATTTCGAAATTAGTTTCGAAAACTATGTGGAGTATTGCGAAATTTTCCACTTTACAACTACAATCTTCTCTGGAAAAGACTAGTCAATCGTTTCGGCAAATACGGGAAAAGGGAGCGGTCAACAACGACGTTGTGCCCTTCAAGTACACATCCATAATTGATTCTAGATCACTCTCCTAATAATTTTCATTGATTGTCATAATAAATTATTAAATTATTAACATACCCCAGCTCGTCATCAGTGTCCGTGTCTCCGACTTCCCTTTCGATCGTGCGACTCCTTAGTTCGTACACGGGTTCCATGTGTGATCTGCAGACACGCAATTATGATTCTTTCTTCTGCTATGTAAGGCCACGAGAGGGACGAGAGAGAGTTTCATCCAATAAAGTTAACGATCTCCACCTCTCGACCCTCTCCTGACTTTACATTAAATTTTGTAAACCACCACCAGAATTATTGAGTACCATCTAGTAATTATGATTATTTTGATCTCTCTCTCACCTTCGTCCTCTCTTGAGGTACTTGAGTGCACTCGACCACAAGCCACCGAATACAGAACGTTGATTTCTGGTAGAGGAAGAGGAAGAAGAGGAAGGACCGTTGGAGAAAGCGATGCTCTCATTCTTCGCGAAATATCGCACCTACAAAATTGGTGGATATTTATGGAACCAAACAAAAGGTAGATTGCTTGGAAAAGGAAAAAAGGTTATTTTTTAAATGTAAGAAGCACAAACAAGCATTGCGTGACTGACTCTACTGCAATAAATACTTTTGTATTCCAATTAGATGTTCCACGAAAAAGTTAGTGTTGCTACCTCATTGTCATCGTCGTTGTATGTCACTCGTTTGGAGCTCGGAGCTGTGACATAGGCATGGACCGCTGTAATTTAATCGTTAGTCCACGCAATCTGATCCATTACCCCTCATGTAATGTCGAAGGATCTCTTCCCACTGACTAGAACCACATGGCGAGGAAAGAGTTGTAAACCGAGAGAAATCTACTAAGAACAAGCACTCAAGTAGACACGCCTACTACTATGAAAGCGGATCCTACAAATATATAAGTTGGCCATACGTTCGTATTAGTAGGCAGATCAACTTGAGCGCCTGTTCTTGGATCTATGTCTGTGCTATGAAACTCTGCTCACTTCGAGGAAGATACATGACGATGTCGAATAGAGTAGCGAGAAGAGCACTCGATCCGTTGTAGGAAACGCGTCCGGTCGAGTCAAGAACGACCCATAGACCGTAGCCGATTGAGTAGAGAATGCGATAGACTGAAGAAGGGAAGGAACGAGTCAATACCATCACAAAGCAAACAAAGACTCGCTTACAAGGGCTGGGCTAAGCACCTCCTACTTTCGCTCTCTCTCGTATACACAATCTATCAGTCCCAGATGTGATTCCATCTCAAGTCCAACCTTTGTTACTCTCTTTTGTTTTATATCGCTGTGTAAAATCTACAATGTCGAGACATGATAGGTGGAAATATGTTTCAGATCTAGGGGTTATAGGGCAACGCTCGTTATGAAGAGAAAATAGAAACTACGTTGAATATTACCATTTTTGAATGATATGTTCATGAAACGGACTACTTGTGTGTGTACTCTCTTTCTATACCTCGGCGTGTCTCTCGCTTTGTAACGCTCTCTCGCAGCCAAATCTAGGAGTGGAATGTTTTATTATTTCGGAAGAGTGTTTGTGAATTTATATTACAACTTACTCGACTCTCCGATCAATTGTCCACCTTGAGATACGGCGTACCAGGCTCCGTACGCAATGCTGTACAGAATGTAGTAGACTGAAAATGGGACTCATCATTTTCATTTCTTCTTTTTTTCTCCTCATTTTTGCTCATTTCACTTGCTTTCTTTTCTTCTCTTCTTTCCTTCCAATCGTAATACACGGAGAAGTACGAAAATGACTAATCATCTATTTCGCGGTGCGCTGGCGAATAGTAAAAAAAGAATAGGAGAAAAGTAGGAATAACATTGAATCAGAAGTTTGACTCACTCCATTCGGCGAGAGATCTTCCTCCAGCGTAAGTTGTAGCCAATGAGCAGTAGACGGCCGTTATGATCTTGTAGTAGACAGTGATTGCCTCCTCGTAGATCTGGAATGTCATAAATGTTAATATTTTACAAATTTACGAACAATTTCATAACGAACAATTTTTATAATTAGAAACGACGACAAATTTCATAATGAACTTTTGAAAATCAGAGAACACCTAGAATTTCATAATGAGCTGTTGATGCGCAAGCTATAGAATTGGCTGGTAGCTCCCACTCGAAGACACTGGGGGGAACCAACAACGCAATGATCTGCGCAGCAAACAATTGACACTTCCCGATGTGTGCAGGGGCTAAGCTGAGAGACCGAAAGAGGGGAGAGAAGAAGGTAGGATAACTCTCACAGATGTGCTAGTTGGCAATCAATAGAATCAGTACTGTTTCACCCCAAACACTTTTTGGTTCTAGAAAAAAACAATCAGTGAAAGCTGACTCAGATTCACGGTAAGAGGATAGATCAATTCAAATTAAATTCGTTGCCCTTCATTATCATGTCTCTGATTCAGAACTCAAACTAACATTATCTAAAATGTAAAGGTAACTAAGTATTCCCTCTTCAAAATAAATGTATACTCACTGTTGTGGTGATAGAAGAGTGTGTTCCAATGTCTTCATCGTCATCTCTAATGGACGAATCGTGATAGAACGAAGTCCCCGCCATATTCGGAACTTCGTAATCGTCGTAAGACGAGGAATTACGATAGGACTTGCTGCAAATTTAAAATGAGTAACAATAAAAATAGAAATAAATATAATTGTTGTTGTTCATTCACCCTCCAAACAAATCGCTAATAGTGACCCTGTTGGCTCCACATTTCGATTAGAATACTACTTGTTGTCTGTTTGATGATTCAATTAAAGGTAAGTAACTACGAGAAAGTCGAAAGGAAAGTAGAAATGGAATAAAACTCACGAGAATGCGTATGTGTATCCAGTCCGGTAGGGCCTGAGCGTGATAAATGTTTGAATGTGTATATTGGCGCGCAATTAATCGAGAGTGATATCATTTCGCGCGCAATTAAGTGTTGTGAAATGTATTCGAAATGCTTTCACAAGAATTGGGGGATAGAGAGGAGAGAGAGAGAAACTAACAGATTGGGATTGGTTAGCTCGTCGACTTCTTGAGTAGAGAGACGCGGACTGGCGATTGACCTGATGGGAGGCCTGTAGAGAGAGGGAGGCCGATCGATCAGTTCCAAGGAGGGAGAGCGACGCAAACGCGTCTCTCCTTCCATTGCACCTGTTGAGAGAAGAGAGAGGATTAGAAGAGGACTCGAATGGCGAGAAAGAAAAAGAAGGATCCTGTGACAGACACCGACGATAGAAAGAGAGGAGAGAAACGATGAACGAATCAAGAGAGAGAGAGATAATGGAGAGAGAGAAGTGAACACAACGATGTCAATCAAGCGTGGAAAGTTGCGAGTATTCGAGAGCAAGAGAGAGAGAGAGAAGAGAGAGGCAAAGGGTGTAAGGGAGGCATGCCACTCGTGCCTACTCTCTCCACTACGAAAGTAGCGAACCCCCAAGGTCAGAAACCTTCTTCCCCCTCCTCTCCCTCCCTCTCCCCCTTCCTTTCTCTCTCATTCTCTCCCTCCGTTCACTAAGCAATAAATACCCAACCGTCCAATGGGTCATCCTGATAGCGCGGAAAGAAAAGGGAGGAGAGGAAGAGAATAGGGGTGGAAGGGAGGGGTGAAGATGCGAGGTTAGAAGGAGTGAAGGAGGAGAGAGAAGGGGGCTCGTGGAAATACTAGTGAACACAACAACAACCGCGCGCGCCATAAAAAAAGGGGATGGAGGGAGGGAGAAAAAGAGAGACTAGAAGAAGAAGATGAAGAGAGAGAGAGAAGTCTGATAGAGAGAAGTCTGTTGACGAAAACATTGAGAAGAGTGGAGAGAAATGCCTGAGAGAAGACGAAAGAAGAAGAGAAATGAGGAACATTGCAAGAAGGAGTGCGGAGAGAGAGAAGGGAATGATGCATTGTTGAGTCAGAGAGAGAAGGGTTTGGATACCACCCCGAGGGATGAAATGAGAGAGAGAGGGGCTATATTGCATCTGGCGGGTGAGAATGTGTGTGTGCAGAGGGCTCGCCAATGAGTGAGAACAACACTCTATACAATCCATCTCTCGACCCCGAGGGCTAAACAGTCCAATGTGAGGGGAGAGAGAGAGAAAGAGAGAGATCGAAGGGAAGGGGGGATGGAGTAGAAACACTTCCCTCTCACTTCTTCACTCGGTGGTTCGGCATCTTTTTGTTTGTGAATGCGGGGCGGAAAGAAGTAGAATCAAGTGTGGAAAGAAGACGAGGGAAGAAAAGTTTGAATCGCGGCTGGGGGAGGGAGGGGAGAGAGAGATAAGAGAGCGCAGAGATGACTGCAAAGTGGATTGGGGCGATAAGAATCGACGTGTGTTTACGCAGAAATGTGAGAAGATTTGAATCGGAATGAGCGTGAAATTGGAGAGAGAAAAAGATGGCAAAAAGAAGAGAGATGAGACACGGCAGAACCCATTCAACTTATGCAAACAATGATAACAATCGACGATTCATAGAGCTAACAAAAGAAGAAGCGACGATGCAACACGAGGAATAAAGACAAGGAATCGATTTGAAAGGGAAGAGGAAGGGGAAGACTAAACTCGAGCACCTACTGGGAAAAAACGAGGGTCGAAACAACAACAAAAACGAGTCAATGGCTGCCCGGTCATGAATCTGCCCCGCGTGGACCTACCGTACTTCGCCGAGTGCCTATTCGCCGGCTCGTCTTCTCTGGCCCTCACGTGGCATTCTCTGCTAGCACGAGGGTTCGTCTTCGATTTGTTCTTCACCCTTCTTCCCTCGGCGTCTGAATACTATCAACTGCTGAAATGCCCAAGGATCAGCGGTGAGCTTCTTAAATGTCTTCTAATTCCTTGTTTACTCGACACTTCCTAGCTTATCAACGCCCATATATATCTTATTGCATTATGAGTTTAAATTTATCCTCTTTCAAATTAATTTTCTTAACTAATATTTTGAAATGATAGCTGGCATTTGATAAATCATTACTTCACAGGGCAATACTACAAGACATTTATATATTTTTATTGTTTAAACTGAATATTAGTGCAGATAATAGAGAATATTCATCATATGATCGGTTGGTCGACGATTTCGAAATACATAATGATGATTCATATTTCAGTTCCGTCGATTTCTCGCCTTACGGACCGAAGAAGTGAGCACTATTTATTTTTCTTTTTGCTAGTGAGGATAGCTAACTAAACAATACGGTTCTGGTATGTATTGATTTGAAACCACTCGAGTATACGAATCTTTATAGGCTTCTTATTGAAATTTCATTACAATTTAAATAATGGACCCTGTTTCAGATTGGAGAGAGAAGAGATGAACAGATTGAGGGAAATTAGAGAAGCAAAGAAGGCGAGGAAGGATGAAGAGGACCCGAGTGTGTACAGAGAGGTAAATTCTTTATTATTTTTGTTTTGTTTATTATATTTAAAGAACAAAAAGATTAGACGAGTTCACATAGCGCAACTAAATGACGCAAACAAAAACGAAAATAAAAAAAAATTCAACGCAAAAACAGTGTAGGTATTATGCTAACCAAGTCATTGCCGCTCATTGTCAGTGATAAGGGGTTATTTACGACTGAGTTTTTTGTGATAAGTGCTGCAAAAGCGATAAACAGTTCAATATAGAAGGCAGATACTCCCAAACACTACGCCATTAGTTTTGCGCGTGATCATATTTTGGCAGATATTATGGCGGCGATTGACCTCATGTATAGGGTTTAGTATGTTGTTTTGGGCATGAAATACATGGGTCGCAGGTGCTCGCCAATCTCGGTCGATACATTCTTCAATGTGAGGAGGGACTCATTCTTTCTGCTCTTCAGTGGAAATTGGACAAGCAAGGAGAGAATCATTTCGACGATCTCATCAACAGAATTCCCATGCTTGAGGTGATGTAATCCCGAATTCACATGTCGTCGGTATATTTACTAAAGAAGCAAAAAGGAAACGTATTATTAGGCATTTTGATTAATAGCAAACAGAATGAAAACAACAACAGCAAAACAAAAATAAGAAAAAAAAACAACGAACAAAGTCTAACAAACAATAACATTGGTTAAAATATCGAAATTTCGTATAACTTATTGTGCAATTTCAGATCCTCGCGGACACTTCTCGCTTCACTCCTCCTCAGATGCAAGTCTTCGATGCAATCAATCGATGGTACGAACTAAATCCGACGAGATTCGATCGATGTTTCCTCCCTTGAACTCTGCCATTTCAACGAAGCCATCGATCTCTCTCCATAATCCCTCTCATCTTTCTTACCGTAACCTCTCCAAAGAGGTGGCTGCTGATTCTCTATGCGATTCAAAACAACTTTGACACACGTGCTATAGTATTTCTGAAATGCTGCTATAATCGCTCTTGTAGTTCGACATCGACAACATTCGTCATCGCTTACACCAAATTTCACTTGTAACATTACCCAAAGTCCCGATAAAATCGCTTTCTACCATTTGTTGCTTCACTCAAAGTGTTTTCCAAATCAACCATACCATGTCGTATTTAGAAAGGTCATATTCAGGGGAACCACAAAAAAACTCAAGAATCGAACTCAAGGGATTACAGTGTACATAAGCCGCCGTGCCCTTCATACGGTTTCCGGAATATCACTCTTCCTACATCTACACAATATATTCAATTACTGTGGATAGTAAAAATGAAAGCTAGACGTGCACTTGCATACTCCACGTGTACAAATTTCTATATTTTATTGTCGGTTGTACCAGAGATACGGAAGATGAGAGAAAGTACATATATTAAGGGACGTTCGCTTGTCGAACCAAACACGTACTCCGAAGATAACAAGAAATAAATAACCATCAAATTAGAGAATGTAGAAATTCGGCCACTTATGACGAAGTTAGACGAGAAAAGACAGTGTACGATGAATCGCAGTTGGGACAAGGGCCAGAGAGCGAGAGGTATCTGATGCTATCTAATACTCTAGTCAATAACTTAGGGGCAAAGGCGAGTTGATATACAGGTGGGAAGGGTCAATGCCACAATCGATGACTAGGGATCGGTTCAGGGCGATCCGCGGCTACAAGCATACCGGGGGGTTACTCGTAGTCATGGATCTCGGGTTGGTCGATGTTCTTAGTGGGCCTTGGTCGTCTTCTTGGCGGCGGCGGTGGGCTCGTCAACGACGTGCTTTCTCATCGAGTTGACGTAGAGGAGGAAAGATCCGAGGGTGAAGGGAGCGATCATGAGGAAGAAGACGAAGAAGTTGTTGAACTTGGAAGCGAAACGACGCTCGTACTCAGACAGACGGTAGACGTACGCTGAAAGTGGACAGTGAGAACAAATTATTTCTGCTAATAAAGATATTGCTCGATCCCACTAACCACAGAGCATCCCATCATAATTCCGAAAATGTAACTACACGTGGCAAGACCAACATATCCCATCCAAACCTTCCACGAGGGAATATATTATATTTGAGATCATATACAACACGTCTACAGTGTCGTAAACCTATGATAGATATGCATAACTCCTAGTGGCATGTGCTACATCATAAAAAACACTGACCCTCTCCGGGGGTGGTGGTGAGTCCAACTCTGATGTCGTTGGATCCAACATCGGGACGGTAGGTGATCTGGGCGGCGGTGAAGTTGAAAAGTCCAGGGTGAACGGGACGGAGAACGACGACGTGGGTGAAGTTCTCTCCAGGGTTGAGACGCTCCACGTTCACCTGATATGGAAATATAATCAATGACCCTACGAACTACAATGAGATTACGGTAGATGACCTCATTGAATTTTTTAAAAAAATATTAAAATACGTACCTGGAGCATACCGCGGACAGCCTCGAAGTACTGGGTGGGGTAGGAGTTTCTGTCATCGAGGGTGATCTACAATTCGATCGATTTAGTACAGTATCCACTGAAAAATGATTGATTTGAACAGGTTGGATACGGTAACCATCGTTTACCTTGGTGGCGGGTCTATCTCCGACGTTGTAGAGTCCGTACTCGACGACGTAGTCCATCGTCTCGACTCCGTACACCGACTGGGGATTCTTGGAGGCAAGGAGCCAGGCTCCCTGAGGATCCTCCTCGGCCATAACGAGAGCGGAAGAAGCAACCAAGACGAAGAGAAGGAACATTCTGAAGATGGATAAATAATTAGCAATATACGAGTAAGACGACGAGTAGCATGAATAATCACAAGCAAAAAGATAGTCTCAATGCATGGAGAGAGATCTCTTGCTCTCTGTACAGATTCAACTCTGGCACTCTCCACCCCCTCTCACCAAGCGATGCCCCACTTTGAGTTCTTGCAGTCTGAGTACGGTACCTGACTCTCGGCGCGGCGTCCCTGAGAAATTTGAACCAGCCGCGACGCGTGGGTGCTCATGCGTCGCGGCCTTTACAATTGTGGAACTACGCACAAAGCGATAGAGGGAGAGGGATGTTTCCGAGAGTGCGTTATAATGCCACGTAGATTGGCGGGCTGTGCACATTGGATATTGGGGAGAAATTGTGTGTGTGATACAATGCCATCTACTCGAATAAGGAGGAGAGAATAGCGAACCGGTCTCTCTTTCCCTACTGACTGCTCCCTTAGAGAACTGTTACAATCGTGTTCTTTCCGTTCATTACATTGTCATTCCCTCATTGTGCCTCTCATTCCACTCTCAGTGTTCTCCATTACAGACGATCGTCGTCGTCTTAGGGAGAGATGGGCGGGCCTCTGCGGTGCCTCCTCTTCCTTTCTTCTCTCCTTCTTCTCTCGCTCGCGGCGGATTCTGCAGCCGACGCTCTTTCTAATGGAATCGGCGGCAAATCCATCCATGAGTTCAGAGGATTCTACAAGAGAGAACACTCGCTCATCAAGCCCTACCAAGGTAATTGTGTAAATAATCTCTAAATATTTTTTAAACTGGAATCCGTTATAACGGTTCCCATGGAGCTAATCTCGCGGACAAACTCTTCTCTCACAAATCGATTATCAGGCGCGGGGATGGAGATTCCCAACTGGGATCTGAATGGGGGCGTCATGGTAACTCCCCATTACATTCGTCTCACTCCCGATGAGCAAAGCAGACAAGGAGCGATCTGGAATAGAGCGGTGAGTGAAGAGTGAAGAGAGGAGACAATCAACCGCCCACTTTGATTAGTCCCGTCCCTTTCAATCTCTCTCTCGCTCTCTCTCTCAATCCTCTCCACTTTTCAGCCAGTTCATTCCCGTGATTGGGAGCTCACCGTCTCCTTCAAGGTCTCCGGCGCCACCGGTGGGTCCACTACCATTTCCCTTTTCAATAACTTTGATACAGTATCTTATCGATCCATTCAGGAGATCTCTTCGGAGACGGTCTGGCTATCTGGTATGCGCAGGATCCGAACCAGATGGGTCCGGTGTTTGGATCGAAGGATTACTTCCGTGGTCTAGCAGTCTTCCTCGACACGTATTCCAATCACAACGGCCCCCACAAGGTCAGCCTTTTTTGCGTTCCCGTTTGATTGAATCAGCGTTGCTCCAAATTAACGCTACGTGCACAGATTTTGACACGTTTCTGTTGTTTCTAGTCTCGTACGTGGACAAATGTCGACAATTTCTTTTTCTACCAACGATACGTGGGAACATTTCGACACTTTTCCTTCGTTTCTCGATGGAGCAAATCATATATAGTGCTAGCTGGCAATGATGACTGTGCAAACCAGTTTGTTTCACAACGAGAACAGAATTTTGTTTAGATTATGCACGAATAGTCAGAGCAAAAAAAACTTACTAGCAAAGGACTAGAGTAAACTCTGAACAAATTGGTGATGACATACGATGTATTCTTAGAGTATTCTCAGAGTGAAGTCATCAAGCTTACCAAGTGAAACTCATCGTAATCAACAGGTCTTACCGCACCGGGAAATTGTTAGGTCCCGGAAACAATTTACATGTCACGTAATACAATTGAAATAATGTTGAAATAAATATATTTTAAAAAAATACTTTAGCACGGTCATCCTTACATCTCTGCAATGGTCGCCGATGGAACTGCTCACTACGACCACGACAAAGACGGGACTCACACTCAATTGGGAGGAGAGAACACTGGGTGAGAAGAGTACGGATCTCTCATTACAAAGATACTCGGATCAAGAAACCAATTGACAAAGTTCATTTACCTGTAAATGAAACGTCTCGTATTTCTAGTGGCTTTCTCGTACTTTTACACTAGGTGGCCTGATCCCAGTGACTTTTTCTAAGAGTACGGTAGATATCGATCGATCTATATCGACAGTGAAAGGAAGATAAGATAACGAGTTCGGCGGGGTCAGAGCATTCGCCCTTTCTCCAGCTAATAGAAGGCACGTGACAGGGGTAAGATACCAGATAAGATAATCATGTCGATCGATTGATTGAGTGAGGGTAAAGATGCTTCTTTACAACGAGACGATTGTAGATGCGAGGCCAAGTTCCGCAATAAAGAGCACGACACGAACATCCTAATTCGATATGTGGGAGACACACTCTCGGTCAGTTCCTATTCACTTCTCTCGAATCGCAAATTGGAGTGGATACGGTAATTGGATGATGTCATTGCACTCCATTTAATGGATCACTAAATGATATTTTCGTAATTTGAAGAGAACGAAAAAAAGTAACGATAACGAACTCAATTTATGGTTGTCATCACGCGTTTTGCAGCTCTTTATCGACATCGATGGAAAGATGGAATGGAAGGAGTGCATGCAAGTGAACAATGTCCACCTTCCCACCGGATACTACTTCGGCATGTCCGCGACCACCGGAGAACTCTCCGGTAGGTCACTCTTGCATAAACTTCTTTAAAATTAATCTTTTATTTTTTATTTAATTTTAAATTACATGCGTAAAAGGACTCCTTAAATTTACTTTAAAATTAAGTTAATTTTTAAAAAAAACCTCACTGAAATTATTTTTAAAACAAATTCAAGATGCGACAAAAGGCAAAGAAGCTTGCCCCCTCTCAGCTTTGAATTTTTTAATAATTAAAATATTTTTATATTAAAAATTTTTTTCAGATGCGCACGACATAATCTCCGTGAAGATGTTCGAGCAGGAGTACAGTCGAGTGGAGAAATTGGGAGAGATCAACTCTGATCGAATCGTTCCTCATGCTGAATTCCAAGCTGCACCGAGAGATCACAGTGATGACCCGCCCCCATCCAAACTCGGATTTGTTGGTTAGTTGGTAAATTATAAAAATTGGACACTCAGCAGGTTCACGAATCTATGTTTATTACCGAAATATGGATAGGTAGAATTTAGCACCCAATCCAAATAAAAATAAACAACTCAATTATTTTTCTCACTTTCTTACCACTGAAACTTTGTTCAAGTGTACTGTCCAATAACTCTTTCCATCTCTCTTCTCCTTAAATTTCCCCCCTCTCTACTCTGAGCAACAATTCACTAGGATCAGGACACTAGGATCAGGGACATGATCACTCTGTGTCCTGACCCAAGTGCCTTTTCCATCTCTATCTCTTGCAGGTACGGTAATTCTCGTTCTCATCGGAGTCGTCGTCATCATCGGAGTTCTCGGCTACGGAGTCCTCTACTTCAAGAACAAAAACGAGCGGCAACGCAAGAGATTCTACTAAATCTTCTCTCCTCTTCTTTCCTAGTCTTTAGCATCTTTCCTGTTCTGAGTATATGCTAGTCACTGCTTTTCGGCCTTCTTCTCCCTCCTCTTTCATGTTTCGAACAACCGACAACACCCACTTCATATCCCCCGGCTCGCTTGCCCCTTTGTCATCAGTGATATCCCTCACCTCTACATGGCCTGTCATTCGCACCCCTCCATGTTTCGAACTAAGCTAATGTGCCTTCTCTCTAGCACTGGGACCCTTTTATCCTCTCTGCTGCCTCTCCTTAACCGTGTCCGCTTTATAGTGTTCGTCGTCGTATTCTTTGTGTGTTTCGTGTCTTTTCCAACGACCTTTTGAGTGTCTCGACAGGAATCGGAGAGGGGATCAGAACAGCTCCTCTCTCATAACTCTCATCGTTGTCGATTGAGAGGAGAGGCGTTTACTCGGGCCTGATCCACTCTCCCTCACCCTCCCGTTTGTCGCGCGCACTCAATTCGGTGTTTCCGCCCATGATGACTTAATTCATCCTTCTTCACCTTTACCATTTATACATTGTATTATCAACCTTACTATTGACAACGTGTCGTGCCCGCCACCATTGTTGACTTCGCGTAGGACTAAGCTGTGGATTGATTTATTGTTGAGTTTAAGTAGCGCTTTGGGTTCTTTTCCTCCCGCGAGTAAGTGGACCTGACGTCTGTATACGATTCTTGCATGTGATATGTGGATAAATTATTGATTTCCAAAATCAATTTGCACTGTTGAAAATACAGGGGCGTACTGTCCGTGGCGTCCCTAAATGATACATATTTTGTCCCGTGCGGAATGTTAGCGTACGGTATCTGGCAACTAGCCAAGTTTTCAAAGATAGCATACCTTTGGGTCAGGTTCATAATTTATTAATAATTTCACACCCTCGAATTTCTAACTTTGTCTACTTTTCTTTCGTTCCTTCACTTGCCTGAAGACGTTTCTCTGAAAAATGAGCGTATTTCATCAATATTCACCTGCTCGGGGTTGTTTACCTTTGCACACCGAGCCATTTGTCATGTGATTTCCTGTAAATGTTAGCATTTCTCCTTTATGAGCTTGATCCTAGCCACACTTCACTCGCAATTTCAACACAAGACTCACATAAAAAGCCGCTTATCAGACGAGAAATTATCACGTTTATCGCCTCATCGCTTCATTCCGCGCGATCATAAGGTCGATCTTTTGCACACTCATGGGGTCACGCATTCATTTCTAATTCCACACCCTCTCTTTTATTCGCCCCCTTTGATGTCTCTTTATGATCTTCTTCTCATTTCTGCTCATCATTCCATTCTTCCATCCGGTCACCTCCTCTCTTCCTTCCTCTTCCTCTGTTCAACTCTCTCTCTCTCCTCTATCAAATCTCTCTTCTCAATCAGAATGAGTCCTGACCCTCTAGTCTCCAGTTGCTCTTCGCTTCACTTCTTTTCACTTCTTCCTAAGTGTTTCCGCTCCGTAAAGTAACAGGGAGGGGCTCCCTTTCGACTCCTTCTCAATTTGTCACATTTCCACTGTGTCGTGGTCGTTTACCTTCTCCTTCGTTTCTCTCTTTCTGCAATGCATGGCTAGTATGTCCCCTTCTCCTTCTTCTCCCTTCTCATTCACTCTTAACTCTCCTCCTCAACCTCTTCTAATCCTCCTCCACAGCATTTTCTTGTCATTCCTCTTCTCTTCCTTCTTTTCACTCCTCCAGACTCGTCGGAGTGCATTCATTTCATTCCATTTACTCTCTCCTTCATATTTCATAGTCGCCTTCTTCAATCGTCTAATCGGCCGCTTTTACCTTCTCTCCTCTCCTCTCCTCCACTTTTTCATCGTCGTCGCCCAC
Organism: Pristionchus fissidentatus; assembly: GCA_036245785.1. Classification (NCBI taxonomy): domain Eukaryota; kingdom Metazoa; phylum Nematoda; class Chromadorea; order Rhabditida; family Neodiplogasteridae; genus Pristionchus; species Pristionchus fissidentatus. Next base: position 6,485,495 of record BTSY01000007.1, read on the forward strand.
TTTTTCGCTCTGTCTGTGCCCCATTCACTCAGTAGTCATTTGTTTTGAGGTTTTGAATCGGTGCCCGACCGATTTTTCATTTCTCCAAACGGGGCTCTTACGAGAGCGAGAGTGGAACAACTCCTTTCCTGCACATGGATAGAGCAATCACGTTTACTCCTAGCGAGCAATAGCATTATCGACTCTCTCTCTCTTACATGGAGTCTCCATGAACGTCCTCATATTCATATCCGAGATGCGGCTGAGTGTAGTTCCTTCCATAAGAGAGGAGGTCGATGTTCATTCTCTCTTCATTTCGACCTCACTCCTTCTGCATTATAGATGTCGAAATCTATTGCTGACTCTTCCTCTATGGCTTCATCCATGCAAACTTTCCCACACCAATCACTCTAATTTATGTTATTTTTTGCTCTCCTGTTGGGATGCAGAATTCTCGTTCTTCTCCTTCTCTCTCCCGAAACCCAAAAGGATGTTTCGCCGCATCTCTGGATATTGGTGCGTCGTCCATATAGATGAAATCCAACTCGTCCATCACTTCTCTTCTCTCATTTCATCCATCTTACCTTCTTCTTCTTCTCCTTCTTCCATCTATTCTCGATTCAGTTGACTCGTTCTCCGTCACCTTCTCTTCCTTCTCTTCGTTTTCCATTGTATTCTCTCTTCTCTCCACCATTTTCCTTCTTCTTCTCTTCGACTTCTCTTTATAATTCACTCTTCCTTCTCTTCTATCCCTCCATTACAGTCCTTGCATTCGATACAGTTCCTCTCGCGTTTTTCTGCCTGTTCTCCTCTCTATTTCATCTCTCCCTCGCTTTATCTCTTCTGTGTGTGTTCCTCCCAATCAACAATAGTCACACTCCTCCGCCGCTTCTTCCATAATTCGTCTTCCTTCTTCTCGCCTCCCGTATCTTTATCTATCTTTCCGCCATTTCCAGCCGCCCTCGAATGAGGAAATCTTCACTCTCTCTTTAATATTCATGCTGGGCACTTCGCGTTCGGAGGGGAAGAAAGAGGGAAAGACCAATGGCTTTTCCTCTTTCCTCACCGTCACTTTCCTCGATTTTGACAGTTTCCGCCCGAATGATTCACCATTTCGCTTGCTATTCCACTACACACAAAAATGATAGCAAAAAGATAGTAAGTGATAGTTATGATGAACACATTGCTAGTAATATTTTACTATCATGTGACCACCATGACTATCATCATACACAGAGCGCGAATTCTCTAACTTGTCGACATCTAGAGACTCCAAGTATCTTATATTCTGATAGTTCACGCTCTTGATCACACGCACTATTTCACCAATTCTATAAGAGAGTTGAATTCTTTAGATGTCGAGTCACTTTCCTCGAATTTGACAGTGTCGTTCGCGATTTGTGTAGTTAAAAACTACTATAATTTTTTCTGCGTGTACAACATCGCCCTTGCTCATTATCCTAGTCAATTATTAGAGAGAGAGAGAGAGAGAGATACTGACTCCTTCCATATATTTCGTCTCTCTCTCTCTCCAATTCTCACCCTTTCACTCACAGGAACCGTCTCTCTTTCCCTTCTGTTATCGACGTCTGTTCTAAGCTGCTTTTGCCGTTCTTTTGTTGTCGTCGACCGTTCGTTTCTTTCACTCGAGACTCGAGGTTCTCCTCGTTGAGACGAAGAATGATTGCAGGTTCTCTCTCTCTCTCAACTCTCTCTCTCTCTCCGCGCGGTCTCTCTCTCAGAATGGCTTCGTTCGTGATGAAACAGATGGTGGGAGGAAAGTTGAAGGAAATGTCAGGTGAGAATTCACACACACAATCCAATCTCAAATCGACGGTAATTTCATCTTCTCACGAGAGGGAAAAGGGGATCTCACTCCTCTTGCTTTTCCATTCCAAAATAGATTGGAAATATCACACACACATGACTGATAAGCTTGGCTGAATAGATGACGTCGCTGTGTTCAAATAAAAGTGCTTGTTCTTCTATCCAGTCAACATGACGTATGACTTATTCATCAGAACAATGGATCACTGTTGCAATCAAAAGGGAAATCTCTTTCTCTTTCCCCTTCTCGATTCTCAATTTCGAGGCTTGCTCTAGTGAAAGAAATAGGTTTGTTCCCGTTGAGTCAACACGGAAAAGAGAGAGAGAGAGAGAGAGAGAGAGAGAGAGAGGGCCCGGGATGTAACCCCCTGGAGATTGGAGAGCCGAGAAGAATGAGAGTCTCTCCTTCTTCTTCTCCGGATGCGAAAGACGAGATTCGAGTGATTCGGAGACTGAATTGTTCTCGCGTCGAAAAGAGGAGAGAAAGAAGAAGGGCATAGAAGGGGGAAAGGAACAATCGAGTTGACGAGTTGAGAAGTGGCAGAAAAAAGGAGGAAGAGAAACGATGTGTGAGAGAATCGAAGAACAAGGAAGAGGAAGAAAATTGCGATGATGATGAATGTTGCCTAGTGATGATGCAATCAGGAAGTATACATCTGAACATCCGATTGATAAGAATGATGAGAATAGGCGTCTGCAATTGCAGTGCAGTAGGCGCCCAGCTAACTCCGGAAGTGGTAATTTCCGTTTGGCGAGAGGCGAACTTCCGGTTGCTTCTCTATACAGTACCTAGTATTTCTCTCTCGCTCTCACCCATCCATCTTTAGTCCTCCCTCTCGACTCATTCATTACCCAACTCGATCTGGATGGAAACAAGGCCTAGTCCTCCTCCTCCCTCTTCTCTTCCTCTTTTCGATATGCTTGTCCCCTGGGAGTGTCTCTTCTTTTTCCTTCTTCCTCTCTCTCTCCCCTCTTTCTCTTCTCTCAAAGGCGGAGTTTTCCTCCCTCTTTCTTCCCCTTAGAGAGTCTCTCCTCACCCTCGAAAAGCTCAGTCTCTTCTTCGCCTTTTTTCTCTCGCTCACTTCGCAACAAGTTGTTCAATTGTTGAAGATGAATATGATCGTGGGCTCGATGCTGGGAAATCCCCTCGGAGGTACGTTCCATCCTTATTAGTCACTGTCACTACAATCTCTCCCCCTCTCGGGGGATACCGTAGTAGATGGAAGAAGTGCGCGCGCGCCATAATTATCGTGCGGGTGGGTATAATTGTCGTGCAGCTCCCTAATGGAATCTCTGGGGGGGGGGCAGAAGGGGCGGGGTGATCTGGGCGAGCTACCGTAGTCCCTCGCTACCGTAGTCTCGCTGTTGCGACGTTGACGTCTGACTCCATTTGACACTCGATTCGCACCATAAATTGGGAGGATATTGCAATCGTCTCTTTCTCTTCTTTGTTTCGCCGCCGCTTCGATTTCGGTCCATTTGATTGGAAGAAATGGGGATAATGAGATGGAGAGGGAGGAGAGAGAGAGAGAGAGAGAGAGAGAGAGAGGGAGGGAGAAGACGAGCCGACCTTCATTCGTCTCGACAAATGCAGTGATAGGTGAGACAGACGGACGGACGCTCCTCCCCCACTACAAATATGGAGAAGAACTGAGCTGAGCCCTTCCTGTCTATATCCGGCCTCTCATTCATTGACTCATTCATCCTCCTTCCCTCCCTCCTCATATCACTAGTTAGACACAGTTAGTAGTAGTGTGTCAAATGTGGTCCCAATTCCAATCGCTCTTTGGTAAGAATGAAGAAGAAACTGCCAATCCACCTCCTATTCCACCTCCAACCGGTCAGTTTTTATTTAATTTAATTATTATTTAATTACTAAACCGATTTGGCCATGACGTCAGCGACGATTAGCAGTGGCTATGGGAAATGGAGAGGTTACGGTAGCTTCTACTAATTTTGGGAGGGATTCCGAGGTTACGGTATGCAATATTACCGTAGCTTCCCGGGTTACGGTATGTACTACTACCAATAATTCAAGTCATTGGGAGGGAATTCCAGAGGGTCACGGTATGTAAAACTACTGTAGCTTCTAATAATTATGGGGGGAATTCGAGAGGGTTACGGTATCTAATCTTCTCCTCATCATCAATGTCGTGTTGAGAGTGCGCATGTCTCTCTATCCGAATTGAGTCCGGTGGCATTCGCATTCTTCACATTCTCACGGGGAGACATGCGATCCATTCTTCCCCCCTCCAAAGATTCCCAGAGTATCACAATCCCAGCGAGAGAGATAGAGAAAGAGAGAGAGATCACTGATTACGGTGTGAGACAATCCACAAATTACGGTACTTCCGTTTGCTTCTTGCGGAGGTGGCCGATCAATACCGTATCCCGGGGCAGACAATTCATTGCACCGCTCATTCTTCTTCTCTCCTCCTTCCCAACGACTCCTCGTTCCTCCCCTACCAAAGAGAGAGAGAGAGAGAGAATAGATAAAGGAGAAGAGACTGAAATGGATAGCTCATTCTCCTTCTCAGCCGTTGAGAAGGTCTGAATCTCGTGCCTTCCATTTCTTCTCCATCCAATTCCACGTATACTCTTCAGCAGTCTCTGATGGGTAGGTCATCTTCTCTTATCCTCTGATGCATTCATTGTCTACTCTTTCTCTCCCTTCTAAGGGGATCAACTTTCCTCAGCCTCCGGGCTGAGCGTCGAATGTGGGGAAGAATAAAGAGAGGGGAGGGGGCGTTTGGTCTCTTCTTTTCTACCTCCGAAAAAGAGGGAGAAGATCACCATTCGTTTCCGACTTGCTCGTTACGAGTTGATTGTATTGACGGGCGCGAAAGAGTGTGGAGGAGCGGAGTGAAGAGAGAGAGAGAGAGAGAAGGATGAGCATGAAATCAGAATTTTTTCCGTTCTCCAGACAATGCATATCTTACGTAGGTTAGATGTCTTCCTAATTCAGTGTTGCTCTTCATTCTCTGCATGCAATCATCTCAGAGAGCGATTGTGCATCGCGGGTTCAGTGGAGGGGAATGAGGAAGAGAAGGGAGAGAGAGAGAGAGAATTGAGGGAGGAGGCCCTCCAACTCCATCTTGTCGCTTCTCGCTTCGAAGACTCAAAGTGAGCTCAAGAGAAGAGGAAAAAGTGGTCTCCCTTTTATCATCTCCATTGATGTGTTGTGTATGTGGAAGAGGAAGAAACACGAAAAGGCTGGAAGAGGAAGAGGAAGAGGAGAGAGAGAGAGAGAGAGAGAGAGAGAAGGGGGATATTGGGGGGATTAGACCGAATAGATCAGGCGCACTACCGTAGTCATTGTAGCCGAAAGAACTCGCACTATAAAGCACTCGACTACATCGTTTCTTCTTCGATTGTACAAGTTTGTAGAGAGACGCTGTTGTTTCAGCTTTCGATTGAATATAGGCACATAAACGATAGGGAATGGTTGTTGGATGAGCCGAGTTTATGGATGAAATTGATAGAGGGGAGAGAAGAGAGAGAAGAAGACCGTCAATCCATAGGGAGAAATTCATTCCATACGACCACCGTGTCATCTGAGCATGTTCAAGTTCTCACTCTTCTCAGGTACTTATTCTATTTTATTTCCATTTTGACATTTTCTCCTCCAATTCTGAAACGCCTGGTGACTCTTAATCCAGTGCTAGGTAGGAAAGACTGAGATCGAAGACCAATTTTAAATGTTACTGTAGCCGCTCAGAAAGTTTTCTGTCGACTCTTTCTCTCCATAATTCATATTGACATTTGGAGTGAGAGGAGGACTAGGATAACTCGAAACGATGTCAATTTGAAAGAGGAAGAGATAACGATATTTGGATTTGGAAAGGAGGGGGAATTGAACTAGTTAGAGACACGCAAAGCAGTCCCTACTCGGGCAAAATGGAAAGAGGGGAAGACGAGCAACAACGAGAAGAGGAGAGAAGATAACGGGGGTTGATAAGGTAACGAGAAGAGAGAGAGAGAGAGAGAGAGAGAGAGTTGTTATTAGCAGAAGAGAAGATTCCCTCTCATTGCTTCATCTTCTTTTTTTCTCTCTCTCTCTTGATTCTTCTCATATTTTGTCTCTGCTTCACTAATTAGAATGCATCTCAAATGATCGTCACACGCACGAGTGGTGACTCTCAGTAGAGAAGATTCCTCACTTTCTCATTCCAATATTCTCCATCTCTCTCTCCTCCTCACTCTCCATATATATTGGCTGTGAGCCGGGTCTCATAACTTGTGTGTCCTCTAGCCGCATCTTCTTCTTCTTTCTTCTTACTCAAGTATCGATATGCGCGATCCCGTTCCTACTTCGGCAACTGGATTCGCCCTGTCAGGCATTACTAATGGGGCACGAGACTTCTTCAAAGGTGAGAAGGGATAGGCAGTGGAACTGATGGATGAGCTTGTTTCTCTCTCTCTCTCTCTCTCTCTCTCTCTCTCTCTCGAAATACGTCATTCGGTAGTGGATAGAATGTGATAGTGGAGCGCAGTGAGAGGCGCGATAACACACACAGAAGCTCCTTTGTTATGCAATTCAATGGAAGGTTTGGTAGATTCGGCAGAGGCTTTGCCAAAATGCCTAGCAACGGGGGAGAAAAGTAGGAAGAGGAAACAAAAAAAATCATGTTTTTTTTCTAAAAAATGAAGTAAGTTTCACTTCCGCTTTTCTATTAGCTAAATGTAACTTTGCTTTTTGCAGGGGGTCTCGACCAGCTGACTGGAGGAGGCGAAAATGAAGGAGAGAAGACAGAGACTGGCGAGGATCCCGAGGTAATCGATTGAGTAGCAATGACGCAATATATTTCGCCCCTTATTGCATAGGAATGATGAAACTAAGGAATCAATTCCGTAGGAATGACTCAATCTACGAGAAACTTTCGCACTCTTTATTGCATAGGAATGATGAAACTTGTTCTTTCGCAATCGTTACTCTAGCCAAGATAGATAGATGGAACATTCATTTCTGGTAGTAGGAGAAGACGTCACGATGGCATTTCGGGAAATCGATGGGAAGATTATGGGGGAATACACAGTTTCTCTCTCTCTCATAATCATCCCAGTTTCACATGGTTACACCATAAACAACTCGTGTTTCTTCCCTCTCTCCTTCCATGGATAGATACTTATTGAGAGTGGAAAAAGATTACGGGAACCTTCTCCTCATTCCCGGCGGCGCTCGCTCAAAAAAACTGGGGAAGATAAAGTGGAGAATGGGAAAGGGGGAAAAGGGGGCAGATTGACTCTACCGCGCCATTTCTCTCCCCTTCTTCTTCTTCTACTCATTCCTCCATGTCCTCTCCGCAGGTCGTAGCCGCGCGTCTCGAACAAGAGGAGAGACGAAAGGAAAAGCATCGCAAGATGGAACAAGAGAGGGAGAAGATGAGAGAAGGCATCAGAAGCAAGGTAAGGGGTAAGAAAAGTGTCTAGAATCAGGACACCAAGTGAGCATCCTCACTTACTTGTAAGTGAAAGTCACTGGAAGTAAGAGTTCACTTGGTGTTCTTATCCTAGTTATTGTTTCTCGGAGTACGGAAGACCACTTCCGGTTCATTTCCGGTCAATGCTTTGTGTTTGATCAGTTTGTGTCTTGCAGTACAACATCCAGAAGAAGGAGGAGGGAGGAATGGGAATGGACTTTGCTGAGGGAAGAATTGGAGCAGCGAGAAAGAAGACTCCGGAGGAACTCGCGGCGGAGATGAATGCAGAGGATGACAGTATGTTTATCGATTTTTTTAAAGGATTATTGGTTTTTTACTCTATCAAGATCGATTTTCGAGAAAGCTCTTTCAAAAGTTCCCTCGCTAAAGATTGTCAAAGTAGGTTACTTTGAAGGCTATTTTGCGAATGCCGTGCCATTTGCGTCAGTCAATTAGTGAATATGCGTTCTTTTCGGAGGGAAAGAGCAGCGAGGAAATTCGAAAACTGAAATTGACTACGGTAGGAATGAGGAGGATTGCATGACTGACAATGAGCAGAGAGAAAATCATGGGAAAATTTCCGACCAACCATCTCTCATTCCTCATGCGGGTGGAATCCTTGAAACAAACGGGAGTTCAGAAGGAGCTGAAGCAAAAGTTCACTTTACCCTTACTTTTTTATCATGTACTAATTGGTTGATGAACATTTGGTGGGAATATTCTAGGTCAAAATTTCTAGGTCATTTTTTTAATAAGTCAATTTGGACGAGATACGGAAAGTGGCTTGACAATCAATTCAATCGATAATTGGCAGGTATCATCGGTCAATTGGGACTGACGGAGCACGTTGAGAAGGCGAAGACTGCAGTGACTGGAGCATTCGAGACTGTCAAGGGATTCCTTCCATTCGGCAAATAAGATTGACCCCAAGATCCCATCTACCAAAGTGCCAACTTCCCCTCTCTCTCCTTCCTTTTCCTCTTCCTCTTCTCTCATTTCCGTCCGTTCTCATTCCATCCCACCGCAGTGTAGTCATACGCTTTACGTACTCTCCTTTCCATTTGATCTCGATATTAGAACCAAAAAGAGGAGAGAAGAGTGAATTCCAACTTGTAGTTGACTTCCTCCTCGACGTTCGAGAGATTACCTGTGCAATGACCTACTCTATTCAACTCTATTCTATACTCTGTCCCTATCCTAAACGCGCCCACAAGCGGTAACCAAAGTTGTAGAGAGCAAATATGGATATTCTATATTTATTGTCTTTGTCTTCTAAAGTGAGTAGTTTCCACACGCATTTCCACTTAGGCCCCTTTTGGGCAAACAGCAGTTGTTTTATCTCCGATAAAAGTTGGTGAGAAAGCGGAAAGCGTTGTTGTTCATCGATAACAGGGTGGAGCTCCAAGTCTGCCTAGTCGGTAATTATGCACATATGAGTGAGATCGCTCTGTGAGTTGATTGATTAGTTGTCGTTGACGTCGATGATGTTGTTCGTTCTCAATGGGAGGGAAGGAAAGATTCTCCCTCTCCTCTTCCTTCTCTCCGCTCTCTCGCCTCCCGCTCACGCAGCTCTCTGCAATATTACCACACTTTTTAAACCACTTTAGAGAATTAGCAGTGCATATCTAGCCTAAAAATTGTTGCGATATCATGTTGAAAGCATCGCGTTTTTTTTTGCAAATTGCTATTGTGAGCACCACATTTTTCAACCACTTTCGGAAATTAGCAGCGCATTCCTATGCTGATCACGCGTACGATCAAGTTGAAATCTGCAGCTTTTTTTGCTACTCGCTAATGAGGAATCATGAGATTATTGTAATGTCTAACTTTTTGTAACTTGTGAATAAGGGATCAAGATTACGGTAATGTCGAACCTCTTTCTCCTTTTGTTGCCCGATACGACGAGACAGATCATCGTGCAGAGAGCGACGAGAAGAAGAAGAGAAGCGACGACTGCGAGGAGAAGGAAAGCAGGGACAGAAACACCCATGATTGAGAGATTGAACTGGAAATATGAACCATGAAGAACCTTCTTGGGGTACCAAGGATTCTATGGATATGTTGTATTGTGTAGTTTACCTCCCCTCCCTTAGTCAATTATCAAAATCCTATCACGTGACTCGCTCCCTTTGTCTATGAGTCCAACTAATTAAATACGTGACTATCCCTTCGCCCCTCTCCACTCTCGATCCGTGCAGTGGTGTCAACTGGTTGCTTGTAGATAAAGTCTAACTCCTCTATGCTTTCAGAGTTGGGGTTGACAGCTGCATAACATGATAGAAATGCACTTCTTGATTATATATTGTTGCCACAATAGCAGGCCACCTTTGTCTTTCTTAGTTCTAATTTTTTACCCTCAGAGAATCAAAGGTATTTAAGATTATAATTTTAAATGCTACTTGTTTTTTTCATCAGTACACGTCGACACAAAAGCTACCCTATACGTTTCTTCCACAGCATTTCTTCCCCTACTCACGTTTTGTTTCTTATATTGAGGGTGTTCCTCCTGCACTTCGTATCTCTCACAGATCTTCATCGGATAATCGACAGGATTCGAGAAGCACGCACACGTTGTGTTAGCGTCTCTACAATGCACTTCTTTACATTCGTGCTCATTGTTTAAAAAATTGCTTTTATATCACCCCCTAATTTGTCAATTGCCTGAAGGTTATGATGATAAACTATTATTGCTACGACATTATTAATCCGACGTTTAATCGATGAAATATTGATTGACACGCGATCTCCGCTCCCTTTTCCGTCAAAGAACGGAGAAGAAACTGACATTTCCATGTCGAGTCGGGTCTCTTTTCACTCAGTCTCCCGCACTCTAATGATGGAAGAGGAGGCGAACTTCGTGTCCTCTGTCCTTCCTCTCTTCTCTCTCTCTATCCCTCTCTCTCTCTTTCTCATTCCAATTTGTTTGGGTCTAGACAAACTCACTGGAAGAGCGGTCGATCTTGTAAGCATTCGACAGCGTCGCAGAACTCCTCGTCTTGCATGAAACAGCACTTGCAACCGCTGTAAAGGGAATAATTAATTAGAATAATAAGGGAAATACTTAATTAGTAATGGACCTACCCCTGACTTTTCTTGTAGCATCGAGTAAGGAACTGCTCGCATCGCAGGTTCGAGTCCATGTGCTTCCTGAGAAGATTCAATAGTTTAACCACAACTTTACACGATGTAGGATCAATTTTACGCATTTCGTCTTCAAAAGTTGAACACTTGCTCTTGCGTTCAACTTTTGATCTCACGGGAGTACAGAAATGCGATGCAATTCTTTAGAAATCCCCTTAACCGCGAACAGCGGAAAGTTGTGCATGTACATATTTGAAGAACAAATAAGGGTTGAAACAAAGGGGAATCATATTGGGAATGCTGATCACGGGAAGACATGCTACAAGATACGGTACCCACATATCGGTTTACCGTATATGGTAACTCTCACCTGCAGATGCACACTGTGGGAGTGTGCGGAGTGATGGGAGCCGCCTTCGAGTAAACCTCCGGCTTCGAGCAGAACACCTCATTCCATCCCTCATTGCAGCTACAGGGCGAGAGGAATATCGAACGAGGCTGAGGATGGAATTCCTGCGCCGATATCGACCCACGACCTGCAGGAAACGACCCATTGTGAGAAGAGGCACTAATGGCATTTTAACTGGCTTGGATGCTGCACGTTCTCCCTAGCATTCCACGTTAGGAGTCCATTGAAACATTGTATCAACTCATTAAGGAATGGATCAACGATGGGGCTATTGATATGGGACTTACCATTGCTGCATTGATATCTGGAATCGCATTCTTGATCGGTGCATTGAGTGCTGAGATGGAACAGTGAGGAGAAGAGAAGAAGACGAAGAGGAAGAAAGGCCATGAGGACTGACGGAAGTGAGAAGGACGACTAGGTCATCAAGAGAAACGACGAGAGGAGAAAGAAGAAGAACGAAGAAAGATCGATATATACCTGATAATCGAGGGGAAATTGATAGGATTCATGAGCAAACACGACGGCGAGCGCTTAACTGATAACAGAAATCAAGAGAGAGAAGAGAGAGAGATAGAGAGGAGGGGTGAGATACAGTAGAGGAGAGGCACGGAGAGAGACTACCTAAGCATCTCTTCTCCTCCTCGGATTCAGAGTAGAATATTCAAGTGGTCTTCGGACCGTCGAATGGAATGGGAGGAGGAAAAAGGACGAGAGGGAAATGAGGGAGAGAGAAGAATGGAGGGATATGAGCTTCAATTAGATGACTCTCGAAAAGAGTTTGCGAAGAGAAATGGAGGGAAAGGGGCGGAGGAATAGGGGGAGAGGAGACATCCGAGCACTAGTGTTCCACCCTTCAAACGGGCAAATGACTATGTAGTCAAGGAGAGAAATTGGACGGATCCGCGAGGTGATTGATGAGCTGTACGAAAAGGGGAGAGAAACGAAGGAGATTCCTTGAGAAGAGCTTTATCCGAGAAGACACGATAATTATGGGAGTCAATACTGTGAGATAACCGATGAGAGAAACGAATCGATGGGTTATGGAAAGAGTTCAAAAGGGGGGAGGGGGAGAGGGCAGGCAAAGTTGGGAAACGAAAAAGGGGATTGGATGACATGGTGGGGACCCGAGTGAGACCCGAGAAGTGTGTATGCGTTTCTGGTTGTGTGTCTATTTGATATCGGGAGGAGCGGGACTTTGATGAGCAGAACGACGTCGACGACGATGGTGGAGGAGAATTGGCTCGTCCTAAAAAATAATATTTTAAATGCTTATATTATATATTTATTGTGTTTATCGTACACCACAACAACATTTTTGACGCTGATGGAGCGAAACATTCGTACTTAATTTTTACCACATTTTACTTTTAGTATATATCGAAATTGTCATAGATACGGTAAACTTTTTCAGTTGAAGAGTGAAGGTTAGAAAACACTCAGTCCACTCTGGAGATGCATGTACTTGTGAATTGATCATGAAAAGACATTGAACGATAGTTTTCAGTCATTTCTACAGTATCTTCATTCACTCCATGCAGAACACTCCAGGACCAGAAATCGCACAATTTATATAGACGATCAAATACAAGCGGGAGGATGGAGACAAATAACAGAGCAATCGGTCGGGCATCAATCGATAATATCTAATGGTGTGTATGGCAGAATGAACATCGATAAATGGAGAGAAAGTGTTGAGAAATGAATCGCAGCGGGACAATTCTGCATGACAACAATGTGAAATTCATAAATTATTATCATATTAGATCTGTTTTCTTGTCAAGCAACTTAATTTCTACGAATAAGTTAGTACGGGAGTAGTAGTATGCACAAACGGAGTATTTGGTTAGTTTGATCGATCGATCGATTTATGTATGCTAGTAAAGCACACGATTGAGTGGTGAAGAAAGTGATGACGCTGAGAGTGGAAGAGAAGGAGAGATAGGACACAATTGAGAGAGGACCGAATACCGGCTGGAGAAGTGAGAGAGGAGAGAGTCAAGTGAATACACAACCACACAAGAACAATGCACGCTAATCAGGCAATCGAGGAAGGAATTTTGGCACTCGGGGGAAGAGAAGAAAGGCGCAGTCAATTGGCACTCTCGTATACCGCATTGGGAGGTTGGCCGCCGGCCTTTCGACACTCGGCAACGAGAACGGAGAAATGCTTGGAGAGCTGCTGACGAGCAGATGTATCGCCCGGTGGAATCTGAAATTGTTATTAACAAATAATTGTGGGTTTTTAATCATTTCAGTTATTGCGAGGTAGGCTCAACAAGTTGTAACAAGTACTTTTCTCTATCGATTTCGCCAAAAATGATATCGAATTATGGACGCTCTTTGATGAACATAAGTAGTGGAGCATTACAAACGAAGAATGGTCCCCACTAACCCGATCAATTCGAACAACGACAACTGATAAACTCTGTAATTCTGAAATATACCTGTAGCGAGAGGGCAAGTGACTGGGAGTCGAAAGTGTCGTCGAGAGCGATGAGTGCACCGTGGACACCCGAATCTCTCAGTTGAACGGCGTATCCTCCCAATCCAATCTCCTCCACCCATCGAACAACCCGATCATTCGACCACACGAGCAAGTCTGTAATGGAATTAACTTGATACTTTATCTTTTTTCATTTCTCTTCATTTATAATGAAGATGTATTGATTGCAATAAAAGCGATTTTCTTGTTGTATCAGATGAAAATATCGATTTTCATTGCAATCAACCATTCTTTTGGTAAACACCCTCCGGATGCATTCAGCTGAATTGTAAATGTACCTCTGCTCCCATTCTCCGCTGCTCTCCGTCGATCTTGCAACGTTTTCCTGTCGTAATTGAGCTTCCGGAGGCAGAATATTCCGTATTGGAGAGAGGCCCGATGGAAGGAATCGTGCATTTTGAGATGTGCACGGAGATCTCGCTTGGTTAGATGTTCAAGCATGCGAGCGTCCAGAAGACACTCCATGAAGGCAGATCTGAATAGGAAGAGGTCAATATCGATTGAACTGAGAACCTATCTAATTAATATTGCCGAAAGTTGTGGGTTATATGAGCAATGTGAACACGATGCATACGACGTCACAACAGTTTATTGAAATGACTACTCATTTTTGTATTGGTAATCGCATGGCAATGCTTGAACTAAATATCAAAAGTTGCAGTATCAACTTATTTATTTATACATTTTGAAGGCAATTAAAGAAACAATGAAGAAAAAAGAAACATCATCTTTACCTGTATTGAGTGAGTCCAAGTGATGGGAGCCATTCGTTTCCTATCCATTCATGGTTCATATCACCAAACGCCAACGTAGTACGGGCAGTACGAGGGGCGGAAGGAGATGTGAGTGATACCATTTCCTGAAGCATATTTTTAAAATTGTGCAAAGTCGGTGCAGTCTTTCCATCTCAACAGGCATCTTTCGGGGCACTGTATGGAAAAGAGTATCACCCGAGAGATGATGTGTTGGAAGTGCGCCAGTATCTGTACCTGTATTGCGAGTCGCAGCTTGAGTCTGTGAAGTGGATTCGATATTCCGATTTCTCGTTGAATTTCCTGGTCTGAGAGTGCACTCATAATGGCGCCGCTCTTGACGTTAGCACGGCACGCAGCAACGTACCTGAACGAAATTCATTACGTTATTTGCATCATTATGGCCTTATGAGCAAAATCGTCATGCTTATTCGACACAACTTTTCCAAGTTATACTCACCAAGCGGGCATTCCAACCCACAACTCCAACCAGGCGACAACCGTAGGTCCATTCCACAGTGCGAATGGAGTTCGAGCCTTGATTGCCTGAATGAAATGTAATTTTTCTCCAATTCCTTTTCAATTTCCTCTTAATTTTGCATCTCCAATACATTGCGCTTTACACAATCATAAATGATTTTAGCACTCCTTATTTTCCTCCTTTCCTGATTGATTTTCATGATAAACTATTACATTTACTACTAGGTACCTCCTCGAGTAATTCGTGTTTCTTCTTCTTTCTCCTGTCGAAATCGGATCCCGATCGATTTCCAGCTGCAGATTCGGCTCCTCCTGAAGATTGCTCCGAATCGGAATATGCGCCTCCCGAATCCATCGCTACTCGCCTGCAAGTCATCGATTTGTCAATTTCAAATATATTAGTTCCTATTAGGGGTGGTCGAGACCGCCTTGTTTGCAGAAGACGCAGCATGTTTACCGCATTTAATTGGATGTGTTCTGATATTCTGAAAAAAAAACTAAAGGAAGTAGTTGCTTACTTCTCGGTGTTCTTCTTCTGCTTGAAAAGTCGTCCGAGTGACTTGAATCCACTAGCAGAGCTGCTTCTCTTCTTCTTCACTCCAAATCCATCAGTTGACGAGGCCACTGAGGACGCGGGACTCATTCGACCGCTCTCCTCGAATCGCTGCAATTCACATTATGAACACTATTATACGTCGGACAGTTATTATTTATTGCTTATACTTTTCCAGATTCTCGTTCGTCATCATCAATATCAGTGAGGTACGGTAGTTCCACATCCAACCTCGTCAAAACTTGCAAACAGAACTGACCGATGAGTGAACTCTCCTCAAGTAGTCGTCTTCTAGCATAGAATCATCCATCGTTTGGCCGTAGGGATCGTACATTTCTCTCATGTGCGAGGTCGACGCGTTTGCTGGCAGCTGAGAAGAAAAGAAGATGAAAAGAGAGCAAGAACACGGCCACTAATGGAAGTAATAAGAGGAGGAGAGACGAGAACATGAATAACAACCACTCACGGGACCGTTCTTGTTGACTGGAAACCCGTTATGATGAGAATAGATGGACGGGACCAGGAAGAATCGATAAATTAAGTTACTTACCGTATTGTATTTGTTGACGAGGAAGTCGTGATTGGGTGATTGTCTGGGTGTCGATCGTGTCGAATCGTCGATTACTTTCCCTTCCAATTGTTCTGCTGCTCGCTCTGCGTGAGTTTTCTCTTGCTCTATCAACCTGCAATATCGATTGATTTGTTTCCCTACCATAACTAGCAATTCTACGTCGTCTTGTTACAAAAGTTGGGAGAGGATACTGTTCCCTGATTAAATACCGTATGCCGTACCGTATCTCGCTGTTGATGGCGTCCAATTTCTCCTGTAACACAGACGCGAGTAGATGGGCGTCGGGATTGTGCTGGCCCTGTTGGAGTTGTGCGTGGTGGAGATCAGAAGAAGTGGGGGGAGGACCCGAGGGAGTCATAGGATTCATTCCTCCGCCCACATCAACCATCGAAGGAGAGGAAGAGAAAGCCTGAAATAAGTTGGGTGATGGATGGGAAGGGCGCGGTTCACTTTAGGTTGGGGATAAGAAAGGAAGGCCGTTTATCAAATGACGCTAAGACGCAAAACTTCTTTGTGTAGCGAGTATTCTTCAGCAGTAGGAACGTGATGTATCCGGGCAGAAAAATTTTACGATTTAAGAGAAAAAGTCTAACCTGTTGCACATTGGCGAGTACGTGTGCTTGCTGGAGCCGATCCCATTCTTGCTCGTTGAGCGTTTGGATCTTGTCGGGGTCGTCCTACAATGTTAGGAGTAATAAATTACAGTGTTGGCTCTTTGTTCTCTCCAATTTGAAATTAGACATATTGTAGGAAGAAGTGCTCGTGCTACTAGTTCTTCATAGTCGCTTACTACACCGTTTTATAGTTATTAAAAAACTGGAACTTAGCGCCAATTTCAAACAAAGAGAAGTTAATATTTTCCCACCTGCAGCGCAGCGATTCTTCCCTTCTGTGGTCGTCTCGCAGTCATCACTTGTTGTGGGTACTGAGGCTGCTGTTGCTGCTGTCCATACATTGCCTGGTTCTGGACTACATTGGGCGGAGGGGCGCCGCTTCCATTCGACATCTTTGGCTGCTGCTGCTGTTGCTGCTGCTGATTCTGCAGCACTTGCTGCACTTGCTGCGCGTGCTGCTGCTGCATTTGAGCCGCAGAGTTTGTATTGAATAACCTGCAAAGAGGTTTTAAATTCCCTGGTGAAACTAACCCCCCATTTTTTTGGATAAGACTTGAATATACCTAGATTGGAAGTGAGCTGTTCTCGCATTGTACAACTGCTGTCGAAGTGCCTCAACCTCTTGTCGGAACTCGTCGTTGTCCCTTGTTAATCGATCTCGAGCTCGCTCAGACTGAAATTCATATCATTTAATGATTATTCGAGTGATTAATCGATTGTTATTCGAATCACGATTATGTAATGATAAACTTTCAGATCAAGGAGCAAATGTATGGCTCTCTCTGTTTCACATGCTCTATCCCACCGTCTGACCGAGGAGAGAGTGTGTAGGATAGACATGTTCTGACCATTGCTCAGAGTAGTAAAATCGACTACAGTAACCGCAAACTACTAACCATATCGTACTGCTTCTTGGTAGATTCCAATTGACTCGTCAGATGATTCTTCTCGTCAAGTGCTGCCATTCTCTCCTTGAGATGCAATTGCAGGCGGTCGTTTGACTCGGAGAGAAGCTGCAAAGAACGGCGTTATCCTGTGGCCACTAATGACTTCGTTACAGACTCTTTCCTTTTCCACATTAAGTGGGTTCCGATTGTAACTGGTTTCTCCCACCCAAAGGAGTTTCATTCTCACACGGAAAAGGTCGACGTTTCCCATGGAAACGCAGTCACGAACCTATCTTATTCTCAACTAGTCTTTTCATTCCTTCCGAAAATTCTGCTTCAACTATCCCGTGATAAAATTCCTAGAAGGCTTTCGTCAAGCCGAGATCATTTTAATATGCCGTTATCACCAACGCATTATCGGGATTTAATAATATGTGTCGGTAGATTTTGTCCCGGACGAGCTATTTTCGCGACGTTTGTTTTTGCCCGTGTTGCAATCTGATTTTGAAGGCACAGCCCAATAGCGTTCACCTTATCAACAGTGCTGCTCAATCTCGCATTGTGTTCTTCATTCATTCTCTCTTTCTGCTTGCTTCTTTCTATTTCACTTCTCGCTTCGTCCACGTCAACTTCCAACTTCTGGACTCTTTCTTCAGTGCTCATCGCTTTCTGCTCAGCAGCAGTGAGCGCCTCTTTCCTGCAATTCACAGATCTGTCTCTCTCTCTCTCTCCCCACGACATCGAACCCATCTATCAACACACTAATAGTCGCTGCTTCTCGAATCTATTCATTTTCTCCCTCTTTCGAATAACCTGGTCCCTTCTATGTTCACTCTCTTTTCCCTCTCCTTACTTGAGTTGCAGTTCGGTCTCTACATTGGGAAGACTCTCGGCCTTCTTGAGTGACTGTGCGAGTTGTTTCTCTGCCAGTTCGAGTCGTTCTTGTAAAGAGTGCATCTTCTCCTCGTTCAATCGAGTGTTCGCGTCCTTGTTTGCAATCTGAACATATTATTTCATACTTGTCAACTTTAATCATATATTTGGAGCAAAAAAATATTTTTATTTTGCTCTAAACTAATTACTTAAACGATCCAAATTATCTGCTTATTTCGTCAATGTTTACTCCTACAGTGCCAGTATGTTCGGTATCGTAATTGGCAAAAGTTTGCAAAAGATTCTCTCTGGCCGGGAATTGAACCCGGGTCTCGCACGTGACAGGCGCGGATACTAACCACTATACTACCAGAGACTACGAGAACTGGGCGAGGGCGCAGGGTCTATCTCTCGCTCGTTGATGGGACGTTACACACCCCCTCTTACTCTCTCTCTCTCGCACTCGCCCTTTACTGCACTCTATCCATCACTCTAAAGATCTCTCTCACTTATCAGATAAGAGGGGGGTTGATAACTTGAAAACAAAGGTGCGACAGAGTAGCACAACTCTCTCTCTTATTAATAATTTAATATGATTTAATCATGCATGAAATGGCTACCTGCCTGTGCGCGGAATCACTGTCTGATTCTGTTACTCTCACGTTCATTGTTTCTACAGTTTCTGGTGTTTGCCAGCGGAACATTTTAATATATGGGATGAGAATTGGTAAAATGGCAATACCTGGTGCTCCAATTTATCAGCGAAATCTCTCATGACAGTAGCTTCTCTCTGTGCATTGAGATACTTCGTCTCCAGATTGCCAATTCGCCTTTCTTGTTCATCTCGTTGAGCTTCCATCTCAAATTCACATCCTGCCACATCATTATCGAGCCCATTCCTCGATCCCCGTTAATGTAAACGCAGTAACATAGCATTATCGGAGGGAGAAACGACATCTGTCGTGCCTTTTTATGGTATCCTATCTGAGAGAGCTTACAAAAAGGGGAGAAAAAGATCAAGGTTTTGCATCACCTTCGAGTACGAAAAAGTTCAGGAATGAATCAGTGGAATTACTGTAGATACATTCCCTTCGAGACTGTGTAAGTGGCAGAAGTCCATGTCGAATATTTTCTTTTTTTAGAAACTTTGTGGGTATGGTAAAAATATGATTTTCTGTAAATATTTCTATTTTCTTATAATCATCGTATTCCCAATTCACAATCTTTTTCTTCTCCACTCACCTCTTGCAACTGCGCCTTCAACTTGCTGTTTGTCTCATGGACAGCGTGCAATTCCTTCTGCGCATTAGCGAATTGGGTGTCTAGTTGCGAATTCCTGGAAAGAATGTGAGTGACTATGGGGCGTGACTTGCGTGTCAATGAGCAGAGTAGTAATCCCATCCCTTCCCGAGATATATTCCCTCGTACTATGCCTCTTCTTCTCTCATTCTCGCTTAGAATTAGAGAAGTTTTCGCAATCAATTTAGCTGTTTCAACCCCAAATGTCTGTGTGATATCGTACCTATGCGTGAGCTCGTTGACTTGCTTGAGCGTCGTCTCGAGTTCCGCCTTGACTCTCTCGACATTTTGCTGGAGTTCGATGATTCTAGCTGCGGAATCGGCCGAGGGCCCGCCATTCTGCTGCTTCTGCCCGTGTGCTGCCTTTACCTGCAGTCAAGAACTACACATCTTTTCGGGGCCAAATTTACGAATGAGTAGTATTGCTCGGGACCGCCTTAAGTGTAGAAGACCTAACTCCTTTACCTTATTTTTTACATTTCCTTTTCAAAAAGACAAGACATCCGGTTTTAGACTTTTGCGCTTCATTTATTCGATAGTTTCAGTAATTGCGTAATGTTCTCATACCTGCTGCAACTCCTCTTGTGCCTGGGCGAGCATTGCCCTCATTTCCTGGCTGTTGTCCACACTCTGCATTAGTTCCTCCTCGAGAACGGCGATTCGCTCCATCGCAACTCGTAACCGCTCGCGAACCTGAGACAACATGGTCTATGCTTAACTCTGATCCCATTCCCCCTTTATAATGTAAAGAACGCTAAACTCTTTTTCTATTCCGGTATATTGTGGATACTGTGATCTTCCTCAATATCTAGATTAAGTTACAGCAATCGTCACCTTTTCGTCGAGTGCTTTGTGATGTTCGAAGAGACTTTTGAGCGCTTTGAGTACTTCGACCTCAGAGGAAACTCCGGCGGGCGTCTGATGCGTCTGCAATCGATTACAATACATAGCTTTTATGCACGATTTTTCACGACTTCCTCGTCATCTAACATATTTTTTTCGACCAAATCTAATACAATAGATCTAAGAGGTCTAATAGTTCTGCATTGCACGCATCAACCGAAAAAATTAGAGAAGAACCTATGCTATTTGCTAGAGTTATTCATTTCGTCTTTTATCTCACGTGGCAGGCTAGCATCTCTTGTTGAATTCGGTGTCTTACTACTGAGCTCTGATCAATAAGCCGTTGAATGAATGCCGAAGGCGCAACTCTGTAGTTTGTAGTTCAAAATGTCTCACCTGTCTCTTCATCACAGTCACTCGCAGCGATCGCTCGTGTCGTGAAACAAGACATTCGAGGTGCTCCAATAGCAATCGCGTATTGTTCCTCTCAGCCTTCAATGGGAATTCGATAGACGCCGCCCCTTTGTCTTCTCAATGCTCTCACCTTCAATTCGACGATCTCCTCATCCTTTTCTAGCAATTGCTCCCGCAATGCAACCAGCTCCTTCGTTAGGGTCTGTTGCTCCTGAACAAATACAGGTTGAATAAGTGATTGGAATTCGTTTGATCACTCATCGATCATATGTCTATAAAACGTTTACTTGCTCCAAACCTTGGGTATACCCCAGCGGAATATTTTTTTCGTAGTCGAATTTGAGTACCACGCCGAACTTACATTCGGAAGGTGCTGAGTCTGCATTTCGAGTTGACGAGAGAGCGAATCTCGTTCTCGCTCAGCCTCTTTTTGCTTGTGATGAGCGTCATCTATTGACTGTAATTATATCACAATTAAATGCCGCAAATAATGTAATTTTTAGAGAATTGTTTTTCTGAGTTTTATGCGAAATTCGAATTACGCTATTAATCATTAATAATTATTGTACGCTGTTACGACAATAATTATTAATTTTAAAAGTTTATTATTTCGCTTTGAAAGATTCGGTGTTTAGCATCACAGTGTTTAGCGGATAAACATAGCTGTGGCGGCCCATAAAAAAGCTAAAACGAGACCAGAAATTCAACTATTTTCAACAAAAAGTCTTTAAAAATACGACTTCTTTCACCAAGATTTTTTAAATAAAAAACACTTCGCGGGGAGTGCGAGATTCCTAATGAGGTCGCATTTACGTGTATTTTATCCCCCGTGCTTGGTTACAATAAGACGCTTTTCAATCATTGCACTATTCAACGACATTGATTTGCTTATTGTATTGCCATCCATCGCGATTCTCCTCTCACCTTTTTGCTCTGTTCAAGTTGCTCTTGAAGTTTGTCTCGATCCTCCAACATGTTCATCATTAGCTGAAATTAATATAATGAGTGGAAGGCAAGTGGTGTATTCCCCTACCTACTATTGTCGTAGATTGATGTGCTTTGGAAATGGGGTTTGTCTAATGGAACAACGCCAATAAATAATGACGAATCATACAATTAAAGGGATTGAAACGGGGGAAGAAGAGGGGCTTATAGGATAGCTACGGGTATTCAGTACTACGGTAGTCGGGCAATAAATGGAATATTAGAATCGCCGTTGAATGAAGAGAAAATCGATGAACGGCGAAAGAGAAATGGTGAAGAGACGATCTAGATTAGGTCTATTATAGGGAAGGGTTGCTACGACCACAAAAAGTGAAGGAAAATAGAGAAAATAGAGCAAACATATTGAAAAGAACAATATGGATTTGACTATTCGAACTGCAATTGCACCTACAGAGCTAAAATGTATACGACTAAGTGGTGCAGATGCGCTCGTAAATCTTAAGTACGGATTCGGTAGTGAAGGGTTTACTATGGAGATGTCAGAACGACGAGTGCACGCGCTCGTCAATTCCTACTTTGGTTTCGTCTCTGGCTGAGAGAGGAATACATCAATTATGGGAGTTGTGGAGTCGAAATCGAGGATGGTGAGAGGAGGAAACGGAGAGATAAGTACTTGAGGCAAGCGGAGGGAGGAACGAAAATAGGAGGGCTAGAGGAAAAGATAAGACAGAGGGGCGAACGACTGAGAAGAAGAGGAGAAAAGAGGAGAGAATGGAGGAGAGAGAAATTGGAAGGGAGCTCCGACTGAACTAAGATGTAGGAATAAGGTAGAGAAGAGGCTAGCAGAAGGACAGATAATAGGATACTGAAGAGATGGAATGGAGACACTAAGAATGTGAGTGAATTACGGTGGATGGAGGGGGAGGAATGTGTGTTCGGTGCAAGAAAGGACTACGGTGAGAGGGTGATACTACGGTAAGTACTTATTCGTAATGAGAAATGTAATATCAATGGCGCTCGCTTGATGGGCGATCGGGAATGGCGCAAGTCACTCTAATCTTGGGAATCGGATGTGGTAGAGAACGAGGATACCAAGGCCATGAAGGAAGTTGACGATTACGGTAGACTGGAGGATTATCAGGGAGATATCGGGGAATTCGAGGAGGAATAAAAGCAGGAGAGGGACGGGTAGGATCATACGGTAGGGATACGATAGAAGAGTTGCAGGGTACTCTAGCGTCTGAAGGGAAAGAATAAGAAGGTACGGTGGAATTTGGAGGAGCGCTAGTCCGATGGGAATATTGTTGCGTCGAAACTTGAGCCACTCGAGTGGGTACTGTTCGGGGCGAATGAGACGACGAAGTTGAACGAGAATAATGAGCAAATTGGGAAAGATTCATTACTTGAGTTGGACAGGCAGAATGAGAGGAACGATTAGATGCCGGGGCACGGTTAACATGGGAAGGTGCGTTATAATGAGACGAATGATTGGTTACTGTAGGACGGTTTTCACGTGATGGTACTGTAGGATGGGTTGTTGTTCTAGGAGAGGCGGAATTATGGGATTGGTGAGAGGATTGGGGACGAGTGGGAACATTGCTCTGACGATGCATTAGTCGACGATCTGCAGGGGAGACTCGAGAGTGACTTTGAATGGTCGGAAGAGGAGAGAAGGGACGAGAGGAGTCTGTTCGTCGAGAGAGAACTCGACGTGGAATGACTGGAGAGTAGATGGAACCATCGTAGAGAGAGAACGGACGACGAGTGGGAAGGTCGATTAAGGGATCACGACGGGAAGGGATTACCGTAGTTAGAGACGAATCAGAGTCCGAGCCAGAACTACTGTAGGCGGGGGAGGAATGAGGGTTGGCCACACTGTAGGGGAGGTCGGTGGAAGGCATATCTGGAGGAGGATTGAATGAAGGGGGCGTTCTTCCATTTAGAGGAGGAATAGAGGAGGATGGAGGTGGGAAGAGACAGACGTTCTTGCACAGTCGGAGAGGAACAAATCCGTCCTCATCGCAGCACTCTTCACTTGGAATGTAAAGACGATCTCCGTCCATTTTGATCACTTGATAATCCTGATTGCCCTCATAATTCGTATTCACGGGCCGAGTGAATATTCCTCGGACAGAGTCCGATATTCGATCGATTATGGAGGAGATGTTATCTCCCATGCTGGGGTGATTTGGGGGAAATTGATGTGGTCTTTGACGTCCTCCCGGATCCATCCCGTCGTCCGATCGAGAACTAATGGACGAAATCCAGCGATAAAGACGATAGATGATGCCCATTCCCTCGTTGATTAAGAGGGATGTCAGAGGAATGGTCGAGAGCAAGAAATAAAGGAAGAGTATGAGAGGGGGGGCGACTTTCTTCTATCAAGTGGCTGATAAGGGGGGGGGCGGAGGAAGCTGATACATCCAATGGTTGCTACGGAGAACGGCGATCGATTAATGTTACGACCTACCCGATTACGACCCCGGAAGGACTTAAAAAAGGGCAGGAGAACATGGAAGAAGGTGATGAAAGGGAAGTGGGATATCAACGGGAGTAGTACTAATAAACCATAACACGTAGCGGGAATGATTCATGTCGATATTTCATCAGCTCTGGTTGACTTAGAACAATGTCTATTATAAATGGCTCCTGCACATCGTTCATGATTTGTAAATAACATACATACACGTTACGAGTCAAGTTTAACTCACAAACGAAGTTCAGGAGTCGCATATATCAGACATTGTTCTTTGTGTTCTTTAGATCAATTCTCGTACCTCCTCAATATTCGCCTGGTCTCCCCTTTGGTCGTCGCCGAGTCGCGCACTCGAATTGTCGACTGAATCCTCAGAGATCGTGGGCATCACATCGTACATCATGTTTGGATTCGAGCTCCAGCTCATTCCGCGACTGAAAATGGACAATTTTTACACAGTTTCGACCAATATATCGATCAATATGCTAAGTCAAGTTTATAATTGGATTAAGCTATTGATATTTAAAAGTTATATATAACAGCCCCATAAATTTACTTCTTACGACAACTTACAAGCTTTATTAAACGGTTTGCAAACGTGTAGAAGCACGTTACAACGCAAAATTCAGAGGAACTTTAAAAATAAGGATAATTATTGTCAAGAGTTCCGTAAGGGCATTCTTATTAGTAAATGAGGGCCGATCCTCTTCTATTTTAATGAACTATCTCTGTGTCTGATGCTCGACGCCACAACGAGATTCACTTGAAATTTCGCAACACTTTCAAGTGGTTTGAGACGGTTGATCTTTTATTTTTGACACAAAATCAACTTTAAAAGTAACAGCCCAAGTGTGTTAAACCTGTAATGCATTGTTTGTTGTTTGTGCAATATGGAATGAAATGCTTTTCGCCCAATTTTGAGGTAATTACAATCGCTGATGATGTCACTGTGCTAACGAAACGCCCGATAAATGAATACAATGAATACATTCCACCTCCCTCTGCTATCCGACAAAACACATTGGAAGATCAATTGCCATGTCAACCAATATTTTTGCGCAAATATAGAAAAAAAAGTATACTGACCTTCAGCCTGCGCGGACTGGCGAGAAGAAACGTCGGAACGAATGGAAGTGGGATCTTGTCGTTTCTGCAAGGAATACGGATCTCAATCGTGTTTTACAAATGTTTCACGCCTGATCAGATCTTCAAAACCCGTGATATCGGAAGGAATTGGTCACATAAAGCGGAAAGACTCTTGACTCATGCGCACTCAAATGCCGTAAACGTCAGGGCGAGAGGGCTAGCGAAAAGAGTGATTAATGAGCTTGGTTTGACTGAGTGGTGGTTTGTGCAAACGGGGAAAGTATATAGTTGTTATTTCTCAAAGGAAAATGAATCCACGACTAAAGCCTTCCGAGCCACTACCTTAAAAGTCTACTCTCTTCGATCAGAGGTAAGGGAAGCGGTATTTGTAGGATTTTGAAGTCGTCGCCCGGTAGCCTAGAACTCTGGAGTCGTTGACTTATTCCCCTCTGAGTTCTTACCTCGAATATCATGAGCTAGTTGCCGTTTTATTCGCTTTTGTTGCAGTAGTCACGGGTTTTCTCTTGTCTTCTTTCTTTCTCGTCACGGAAGATCTCACCGATTCGTCATTTCTACTGAGAAGAGAGAAGTACAACACGGATTGGACGCGAATATTAACGGCGAGAGAGTGTGGGGATCGAAGAGAGACGAGAGAAAGAGAGAGAGAGAGAAAAAGAGAGAGAGAGAGAGAGATAGATAGATGGATAGAGAGAGAGAGAACACTCGGGAATCGATCGAATGGACAAGTGGGATTGATCGTGTAGTGGAAAGAGAGAGAGACGAATTGCACCTGCGGGTTGACTAGGCTAAGAAATGAGAAGAGAGAGAGAGAGAGGAAAGGGAGAAGAGAAGGGAGGAGAAGGGGGGACCTATGGCCTCCGACCCATGCAAATTGAATGTGGTTGGGCCTTCCCCGTGGGAACCTTTCGAGAGGGCACTTTACCCGTCCTTTCACTCTCAATTTCTTCTGAGTCTTCTCGAATTATGATGAGCTCTGCTAATTATGGAACGACGGGCGCAAGAAGAAGAATAAGTTATGAGAAAGGAGTGTGAAGGGAAAGTAGAGAGACGACGGGAGAAGGGGAGAGAGGCGAGATACGAGATATGAGAAGAGAGAGAGAAAGGGAGAAGTAGAAGAGAGTGCGGGTGATATAGACGGTGAACGTTGACCCTCTCTCGCGGGTGGAAAGGGGCGAGAGAGGAGAGGGGAAGGGGGAGGGGAGAGAGATGGAGGAGAGAGAGAGAGAGAGAGAGAGAGAGAGAGAGAGAGAGAGAGAGGGGGGAGACTGCATTACACCCCTTGGTCACTCTCACAATCGATAGGCAGTGGCCCCCGTCTGCTGCCTCATTGTGGGAGAAGAAGAAGAGGAGGAGAGGGGAGAGAGAGGACTGGACAGGGGAGGAAGGAAGGCTCCTGTTGGGCATTCCGATTCCCCCTCCCTTCTCTCTCTCTCTCTCTCTCTCTCTCTCCCTTCTCAGTCGACACTAATCACAAGTGATCACTTTCTCCACAAGAGAACAACGGCGAGATCTCGAATTGCATTGTGAGAATTAGAGAGAGAGATTTATTCAGTGTATGGACAAGGGGAAAGAACAAATATACACGGAGAGAGGGCTGTCCTCGATACATTTATCGAGGGAGGAAATAGGAGATCCAAGGGTGCGAAGTTGAGATCTCTCGAGGGAGAAAGAGATCGAGTACAATGAGAAACAGTCGACTCTCTCCATTCCACACACTCTCTCGCCCACTCTGACTGACGAGAGAGTGTGTGGAAGGAGGAGAGCGCACTTGTCAATGGAATGGGGACAAGAGAGGGAAGAAGAACAACTGCTGCTGCAAGGCGTTGGTAGAAGAACTTGAGAGAGTTCCGAGGAAAAAGAGAGAGAGAGTGGGGGAATCTCTCTCTCTCTCTCTCTCCCTCTCTCTCTCCTTCTTCATCTCAAGTGCAAATGGAATTGACAGAGACTGATGGAACACACGGAGATCAACAGTGGAAACGAGAGAGAGAGAGAGAGAGAGAGAGATTGAAGAGATTAGTGCCTAGAAGCAATGAGAGACAGATGTAATTGGAATGGAAACGAGATCAATTGTGCTCTCCTTCATCGCTTATTCTGAAGTTGTCCAAATTGAAGTCGAGATTGGGAATTATTCGTCCGTCCTCTTGAATAATCAGAGGGTGATCGCTGTCCGCCAGACTCACTTCTTCCTTAAAGAGTATGATACATTACGAAAATAACTCGCTATATTTTTTTAAAATTATGGACGTAAGTAGAGCATACTCGAAAATTCGTAAATGAAATTAAGAAATCGTTTCGACACGGTTACGAAACAGTTGTCTATTTCGTAGTTAATCTTTCTTTGCCTTCTCGGACGCACTGCAGTCATGATGTGCTTGCTGATAACTAAATACGATTCCACTAATCACTCCTGTCATTGGCTGTACCCAGTGTGGATTTTCCGTAGTCGGAAGCACGTGGCATTTTAATTTCCGACTCCTCCCTAAGATCCTCCACAGGAAGGGAAGCGATGACAAATCAATGGAGCCTCGATATCGCCCCCTCTCAGTGATAAGAGAAGAAGAAGGAATGTGACGATGGCAGACCAAGGATTGGAGATGTTACTCAGCTTCACAACTCACACTATACCGTATTACAGCACCCCCTTGCAGAGTTGGCGATTTTTATAGCCAAAGAAGGCGGTTTGATACAAACATCACATAACAATGTAGCCTAGGCCACCAATGATTTACAAGATAAATAATAGTATTTTTACGTCTACGCTTAATCGGAGCATGCGCTTAATTAGTATTTTAAAGTCCAAATAATAGTAATTAATTAATTACCCCTCTGAGATGGAAGTACTGATTGATTCTCCCGATTGCTTCCAATTGCATCTCTCCATCCTCGTTTATCAGATCCAGCAGATTATCAGCGGGCAGATCGGGGTAGATTATCTCAAAGATTATTTTGATGAAATTTGAAGAAGAAAAAAATTTCAAGAACCGTCATTAATTTTGCACTATACAGTGTTATTCTATTTATGCTTCACTGCTTATTTTAAAAAAATCTAAAAAGTGGACCTCCTGGGGGTCGATGTTCTCCCATCTAATTCTGTCCATTCTCATCTCCTCTTCTTCCAACATCGGAAGTGGCGGGTGAATCTCGACAATCTCGTGACTTTCTTCTTCAAAATGAGGCTGCTCCTCGACTGCCATCCAAAGATTCAAAGAACTCTCTGAAAGGACGACAAATTAGAAGGGTGGAAATTTAAAGTTTGATTCACGTAATTGGGTATCTCTGCTACCACTAGAGGCTTGAAAAAATCCTGGTGCTAATACAGCTTTACACTCCAGGAAAAACGGGAAATCAAATATGAAGTTTTCACGCGTGAAATTTGCGCATCATGAAAGGACGACAAATTAGAAGGGGAAGAGAGAAGAAATAGAGAGAAACATGATGAGAGTGTTGAAACGTGGCGACACAAAGTTGCCATAGCGATGATGAGAACCAGAAATGAAAGGAGAGAGAGAGAGGCGAATTGCAGTAAAAGGGGAGGAAATATGGAGGAAGAAGGAGGAGGAGATGCACTGACCATGTCCTTGTAGTGCACTTTGGCCCCTTGCCTGCCTTGCACGAGAGAGATTCGATTGCATCGTCACTAGGCAATGAAAGGCGAGAGATGAGGGAGAGAGAGAGGAAATTTCTCTTTTCCGTCAGCAAGAATGGGTAAGTGACTCCTCCCGAAGGAATGGAAAGAAAAGTTCGATGGTGAGAAGAAGAAGAAAAAAAGGGCAGAAACGAAATCTCAACATACCACGAAGAGAAGATTTGACTGCCATCAGCAACTAGTTTTGTTGTTTTGACTATCTGCAGTTATGCTAACAGAATCGTCAGCGACATCTTTTAGTGAGTGAAAGCCGTCACGCACGTCTCCACAATCTGAAAAGCTAAATTTTTAATGATTTGGTAGAACATTTTTGACAATATTATTGAATATTGATATCATTATCGCACATTTTAGTAAAATTTACTTTTGTGACTACACGGACCCGATACGGACGATTACGGTGACACAAAACGATGACGCTTCTTTGAATAGTGCATTTTTGTGGAGAATTTGGAATGACTAATCCGTGCTGGAATTGAAAGATGTTTCGATTTTTCACCCCTCATAAGTTTACAAAAGGGCAGAAGAGTTGGGGTAGAAGAGAGACTTGTTTGGTTTGTGGTGTCTCCTTATCCACTGAATCACGCTCGAATACTCGCAGTTTGAGGAGGGACGAGAGAGATTGTCAACAATCGAGAGTGCTGAGTCAGCGATGAAGCTGGAGTTGGAAGAGAGGGAGGAACAAGGACTGATAAGGAGTGGGCGGAGTCAGTCATCGATATGATACACCACGTATATAAGCCGCGCAGGTGCAGATTAGAACCAAGAAGTGTCAAATCTTCCTTCAGCCAATCATGCACGTCGTCCGCAATGTCGTAAGTTCTTCAAACACTATTTTCCGGATACGGCATGTGTACGGTAGCTCATAATGAGTGTAGTAGATCGATAATTCGTAAGAGGTACATTACCTTATTCTGAATACTGTGGCGAATCGATTTTGCTTGTAGCCCATCCCCTCCGTGATCCCCATGCACGAGGGATTCACTGGCAACGCCAGAATCGACGTCCACGGACACATCCACCACGGCATGGAGTGAGTGAAAATGAAATCAATAATGGATACGATAATCTGGGAATACTCTCATGCTCACAATCGATAATGACTACCGTACTCTGGAAATGCTCTCATTCTCAAAATCGATGATGTCTACAATAATTTTGGAAAGATCGCATGCTTAAAATCGATACTGAGTACCGTAATCTGGAAATGCTCTCATGACATCTTCTTTTCAGGCGTTTCACCGTTGAGCTTCTCTCTGCTCACCACATCGTTCTCCACGTCGACTTCCGTTTCGGATACATGGGAGAGCACATCGTCGTCATGAACTCCCACATCCACGGAGCGTGGGGAGCTGAGGTGAGCAATCTCACTGCATTTTCATATTCATTAAGTAATATCCGTAATCCAAAAAATAAGACAGTGTAAAATAATACAATACAAGTAATGTAATCCATTTTTGATTGAAATGCTGGAAAATCGATTATCAATGTATTTTCATCAGATGCGCGTGGTGAACCCCGTGCAGCACGGTGGCTTCCTTCTCACCATCAAGGCCCACCACGAGCATTACGAGGTAAGACTTTGACCAAACAACTCGTTTACACAATTAGATCCTCATACATGCTTGACACACCGTTTTACGACGCGCCCGAGTGCAATTCTTGTGCTAGTTTGAGCGGCGATGACTGTGTCCTCTTATCACTAGCCCTGAATGTTTCGCAAACGTTATGAATTGGACTGGGTGTGTGTGTCTAGTACCTCGCTTTCCTTGACACTCCCTTATCATTCAAGTGTCGGATCGAAGATCGATAGTGCAAACAAAACAGATAAGGAGTTGTAGCTATACTGCGCCGAATGTGTGCGTTAGTGGGCGCATGAGTAACCATCGATTAGTTTTTTACTGTAGTCACTATCGAAGACTGAACTTACAGTAATCCTTCTTCAGATCGAGATCAACGGCATCCACGTCGGTCACTTCCACCACCGTCTGCCCATGGAGTGCGTCCAGGCTATTGGCTTCGCCGGATTCGGTGTTGTCGAGTCTGTTCACTTCACTGGATTCCCCTTCGCCACTGCTTGGGGAGACCACTGCCTTGATCACTTCGGCCACGCCGGATGGGTCGGATACGGAACTGCCGCTTACGTCGCTCCCGTCATCGTTGCCGGACACCGTCACCACTCTTACTATTAAAGAACTGAAGAGTAGACTCCAACCACTGCCTCTATTCTCACCCATTGTACCAGAAAGTCATCGGAGAATAATAAAAGTATATTATTTAGCATATATCTGAAGCGAGCAGGAGAACATGACAAAGAAGCAAATACTCTTAGAGACTCTGGTATGACGACTCGATACGAAGTCTGACAATATGAGAGAAAGAAAGAACCAGGTAGCAGCACACAAATAGACACACACATACACAATATCCATGGTAATCCGACGTTGTTCGACTAGTACAAAATCAAGTGCATAATATTGCGATCATGACATTCTCTCGCTGACGACACGGTAGCATCTCAGCATATTCTGCTCCATCTTCTGAAAATTAAATAACTGTATTATTCTTTTGTCGCTCTATCATACTTTTGACCAAACTTTACTTTACGAACACATCAGCATATGTAGCTGTAGACATCGTGAACCGTTCTTATACTATGCTAGAAAGTGATGACTAACCGTGAGTATGGGGTAGACCTTGCCGGCTTCCAACTTTGTCTCGGCGTTTTGCGATTGGACAGCAGAAGGGTGGCAGGCGTTCATAACGTCCACGTACCGATTGTACAACTCGTATTTCTAAAAGAGAGAGAGAGTAAGTTCGATTATATTCTAGGGTATATTGAATGTGTCCAACGTACTCACCTCTTGTGAATTCATTACTTCGTTGATCATAATCAACGTTCCGTAGATTTGCCCGTACGTCGAGGTTGAATCCATGAAAATCTGAAATCGGAGTGTTGTACTGCATGACGTTGAAAGCATACAACAGTATTACGACACATAATGACTTCTCGATTTCATAATGTTCAAATTTTAAAAAAATCCCACCTTTTTCATAACTTTCACTATTCTTTCCCGCAACGAAGTGTCCTTCTCTTTTCTGAAATGATGCTCAATTAGGTTTGTTTATTATCGAGTGCACCCGAAAAGGGTATTATTTCATTCCACTTACTTGCTCATTATCACTATCAGTGTTTTGGCTGAGAAGTCTCGCAGTGCCCAATGATTGTCTCTGTCTGGTTGCAAGCATAGATTCTTGCCAATCATACACGAAATGAGCGAGGGAAGAAGATGATGCAGCTGCAAATTCGATATTTTCGCTAGTTATCGTCTTCGCTCTGATCTTTTCCACAGTGGCGTTATCTGTTATTGTCTCAACTGCTTTGACTCTGATCGTCATGTGACTTTTAATGACATATTGGCCATGCTTTGAAAATATTCGTCTTTTCACTGTTGTGCAACGTTGCATATTGATTACAAACACCCATCAAGTGTTATCAATAAGTGACCGGATGCTCCAACGGCCTCAATCTCGAGACTCTCGTCTAATCTCCTCACCGATGGTTCGATTTGCACGCTTTTATTTACTACAAGCGATCGAATGATGCGACCAATGTAGATGAGCATGGAGAGACAACGTTGAGCGATGTTGGCACGAACCTCAAATGACCGACACTCAGAATTCCGTGAAAAACTTGCAAATTGTTATAATAACGAGAAAGCATATCAAACCAGAGCAAACCATTGCTATGCACGCTAAAAATGAGACAACACATTATAATCATATCGTAAAATAGGGAAATCTCTAACTTACAGCGTCGAAGATGAACACCGAAATTCTGGGTAGAAGTGATTGAACGCCCGTATCGATCTCGAGCGAAGTGAGCGCATCTTGTCTGAATGAGAAATACTAATAACATATACTCGGATTACGTATGTGTCGATAGGTTGATGTTGTTAGCTCGGGCGAGCTTTTTCGAGGTTTGTTGTGGCAGTTCCATTTTAAAATCTAATTTTTCGAGATAATCGATGCTAGGGAGGTTGTGTTTTCTCATTCCGGAAGTTGTATTGGGACGAAGAAACTACGGGGGAAGGGAGGGAGTTCCTGTATGTTAAAATTCTACCTGCGTAAGTGGTATAAGAGACTGGCCATTCAAATGGTAAAGTAAGGAGCAAACTATGAACGGAGATTCCAAGATAGTCAAGTGAAGAAGGTTGTGAATGGAGTCTTATACCACCAGAGTAAATTTCTTACCTCTTCTTGTCATCCTGTCCAACACATGCTTCTACGATCTCTTTGTAGTAAATTTGCTGTTCCTGCAACATAATTATCAGGGCCAGCCACACGCATATTTCTTGTTATAAAGCTAGTTGGTAAGCTAGATAGGTGGTTCAAAATTGTGTCAATTGTATAAAGAGTGTCAGAATTAGCGATGGCACTGACCACAGAAAGCGTCTCGACTTGCGGTGGTTGCACTTGTACAGTTTCGATGGTCGTGATCTCTTTAACAGAATGACGGAACGTCGTTCCCGCTGATGAATTTGACGCGCCTGAAAACGATCACGAGTGTGTCGACCAGAAATAGAGGGACATCTTCATGACCGTTGCATAAACGACGTGTCCTTCGCGTCTCGATTGTGCGCCCACCATACCAATAAAATAATGCATGTTAGCTCCTCGAAATCGGGAAAATGGTTGAACCTCGTTGTCCTAAACATAGTGCTCGAATCTATTTGTCTCCGATGCTATTATCAAATATTTCACTAATCGTAACTCTCACCAGCAGTTTCCGTCCTCCGAACTCTCGCAAGTGCTGCTTTCTTCATATCATCAGCTTCCTTGTCGACCTGGTCATCTTCCGTCTTTCCTTGAGGAACATTCTCCGGGATATTTGGCACTTTCCCGTTGTAGACCAGCCAGTGAGCTGAAAATTACGTTATCTATTAAAACAGACAAAAATATGATCTTCCGGTTGATACTCCCCGATGCCACTCATAATAAAGTAATCAAATGATGAATAACCCGAAATGCGTCTGACCAGATAACATTGATGTAACTCCTTCAATCCCATGTTTTGAGCAACTACACAAAAGTAAAGCTAAATAGCATTGTGGATGAGGATGGAGTTTATAAGCGTTTCTTTCGCGCGCCCCCCCCCCAAGCAGATCATATAATATTTGGCTTTATTGTGCAGATATTGGTAGAATCGATATTTACCTCTGATGTACGGCTTGACGGGTAGTGGTGGAGTGGGCGTAGCAGCTAATTGAGAGAGATCGAACTCCCGCTCCTCCTGCATACAGAAAAGTTTGACAACGTTTCGATCACTAGGAAAAGCATGTGTCTCCTTGTGGCAGACTCGTTTATGATGAGATGTTGTTTCACCATTCCCATTGATTACGAATTGTATTATTGATCCATGCGTTACCTTTATTGTCTACACAACACTGCTCACTTGAACATTTTTTCCATTGTCTCGTAGTAGTGTTCATATTAGCCCCATAAATATTCAATATTGATTTTCGTCTTTATACTTTTCGGCATGATAGCTTGACTCAACTGTAAATTGCGATAGTATTCAATATAGTAATGAATCGAACAAGATACAAATATACGCCTCGCATTCAAAATTATGAAAGATATGCCTTTGCACCGTTGTCAGCTCAATCGATATCTCGAGGCATAGTAGAACAAGAACCACTTACGGGAACGTAGAGGTCATCTCCCATTGAGTTCGGTACGTGGACGAGATTCTGTCCCTCGGGCAAGATGTGTCCGAGAGGCTTCAGATCCTGCAGTAACAGTAATCATATGCATTTCGCTGTGTATTAGTTGACTTTTCTTCAGTAGAATAAGCCCAGGCACAACTCACATTCAACATCGGAAATCCCTTGCTAACCAGGATGGCGTGATAGTCGTGGTTGTCGTGATAAGTCTAATATATTCGGTTTGCCAGGTGCTTCTTCAGTGATTGAATTGCACAATATATTGCAAGAAAAATTTATCCCCCACTTCCAATAGTAATATTAAGTATTCTGATGATGTTAGAACTTCCACTGCTAATGTTGTTACAGTGCCTACTTTATACAGTGCATTTTATCAAGTCGATTGTTCATAATTTCAATAAATTTGTCTAGGAGTTTCATGTCAAAACTATTTAGAGAACAACCGCAGAGCTTAACTCACAGGTAGTCCAAGTAGATCCATCGCTGCTTCGATGTCTCTCGACTTCATTTTGCACCTTCTTCCATGCAGAGCAAATTTGTGACCGTCGTAGACAACTCTCTTGATGAGATGAGTGATCTGAATTGATGCACTAACTAACTAATCATAAAAATTGCACCCTTCACTCTGTAATCGGTATTTTCGAGCAGGACTGTCTCGCGTTTGACGCTTAGCGTCATCAATAAGGAACCATATGCAATTGATACAAGATTCCAGTAAATAAACGAATGCAGCTCTGTTAAAATACTACTCGCATAGGTAAGAAAGATTATTCCAAACCTGCTCTGCTATGTAGAGCGATCCGTTAGGCGTGAGATTCGTAACTCCCAT
Source organism: Pristionchus fissidentatus (assembly GCA_036245785.1). Classification (NCBI taxonomy): domain Eukaryota; kingdom Metazoa; phylum Nematoda; class Chromadorea; order Rhabditida; family Neodiplogasteridae; genus Pristionchus; species Pristionchus fissidentatus. The sequence goes on from BTSY01000007.1 coordinate 6,520,732, forward strand.
ACTTTCGCCGACTCGCTGCGATTTGATTTATATATAAATATTGAAAAATACCCACTCACGGAGCCAGAGACTAATGGCCGACCTAGATATATTCTTCACTTTAACAATCTTATACTTTAAAATATGTTTTGCCTGTTTGATTGAGTAAAAGCGCACACCTTGACCCAGTCTTGCTCTAATCGAGGCATAATAGTCGGTTGAGGAGGTGGAGCAGCGGGCGGAGGCTGTGTAGAGGTTGAAGGCCCGGCTGAGGCCATCGTCCTAAAGCAATTTTATATTCAAAATAAATAAGTATTAACACGAATAAAGCGAAAAGACGCTGAATGCCCTTTCCCGTACCAGGCGTGCGCTGTGGAACGCTAGGCCACTAACCAGCACAAGTCTGTGCGCACTAGGTCAGATTCATGACCTGACAGGGTCACACCATCCTCTCCCTCTCCTTTCTATTCCAATATTTGTCATTTTTTGGGAGTTTTGTAGATTAGGTTCAATATGTATACTTTGTGGCAACTGGGACCAGATTACCAGAATTTATCAGATCATCGAGAGTCGATGCAAACGAATCATTCCAATATAATAATACTATCCGCAGTAGTAAGAGGGGCAATACCATAAAGTGAGAGAGTGTGATGACCTAATAAGTAATAGAATCGTAGTGAGAAGACAAGAAATGCCACGCGAATTAGTTGATACTATAGTAGTAATCTATCGGTTATCTACAGTAGGCTACAGGGTGTTCTACTGAGAGAGTCTTTAGTTCTTCTTCTCCTTCAGATATCCAAACTGCATTCTGAGTTGTTCGAAGAAGATGAAAGTGAGAACTGTGTGAGGAGCGAGTCGAACCCACGCAGGAATCAGACCCTGCAAAGGAATTGAATTAGCATCACGTGGGTGGTCTGAGAACAGATTAGAAAATGTTTTCGGCATGAAAAGTTGAATTGGTAAAGAACTAGAGTAACCTTTTTTAATCTTGTGAATCACATTTAGGAAACGATAGTAAACACTTGGAAACAAACCTTGAAGAATGCGCTCGGTCCGAGTTCCGCCGTGTGCTTCATGCAGTGGAGAATCGTCTAAATGAAGAATATTATCAATGAAAAAAAAGAAATTCTATATCTCGTGTCTCGTGGCGAAAATCAATTTGGAGATCACTTTCAATCACCTTGGAAACTATTAGACTCGGGACCCGGCTCAACTACATTTTGCGCTGCTTGTCTATCGCCTGAGATGGGCTCAGCAATTGACAAAAGAATACAACAATGATCCCTCCCGTGACTTCTTCTGATTCCGAAGTATGTTTATTTCCTTAGTCGTCATTCTCACTTTCATTAACCAAACTCAATTGCCCCTACCTAGTCTATGGTGAGACTTTGGCATTCCGCCAATGAATTTCATTGATGGTTTGGAGGAGTTTCATTTTTTAAAATTTTTTCTCTCAACAACTTTAAGGAGAATGGTATCGATGCGAAAAGCGGCTGGTTTCCGGAAAGAGTTAAATCGTTCATAGAATCCCTCTTCCCGAATGACGAGATGGGAGAAGGCGTTATTGTTACTTTTCACCCCTCACCCAAATTTCCCCTTGTGTGTGTTGTAAATATCAATCTATCATTTCAATTAACCGCTGCTTAGCTCACCTTGTACTGTCCGGGCGGGGCATTCATCATTCTCGTCTTGAGAACATCGAGTGGCTGCGTCATCAGAGTCGCAATCGACGCCTAAATATCGATTGATTATCAAGATTCATGAGCTGATCACCCGCTATTTTCTTTCGAGCGAGTGATCATGTACCCAAATGTCGCTCTATTAGCTACCATTAATTATAGTCAAAGCACTAAAGCGCGCTTTGCAATTGCAAAGGTAAATTAGGTTGAAAAGATGTATATTTGTGAATAGTGGGATCAACTCACAGCAAGTATGGAAGCGGAGAAGTGAGTCGTCAAGTTGTCCTTGCCCATTCCAGTGGTGATAATCGTCTGCTTGATTTGATCGTAGAATGCAAGCTGTCCGATCGTCATCAGAATCGCTCTGAAATCGAAATATTCTCATTCATTTAACTTGTGTTATTTAAAGTAGATAGAAAGGGTTGAAAATATAAATGATATTGCGTTTTATGATTCTCTTTCGAAAATCGATCGATAACATTTGTGATACTCACCTCGCAGTAGCCATAACAGCTCCTCCCCACAATCGAGCGATTCCCTCCTCTCTCAGAATTCGGAACACGCCATCGACGGCGTTCTTGTAGTTGCGACGCTCGGCCAGCGGCAACTGAAAACAACAACAATTTGAGGGTTGAATACGAAAATCCCGTACAATTTCGGAGTAAATTATAGGATTATCAGGATTTTGGTGGCATTCTATAGGAACGCATTTGACGAAAACAAGACCTTAAACCCGTTATTTACAGGGGAAAGTCGAAGAGGTTTTCAATTGCGTGGTTATTAGCTCCCTGGTGTGAATGACATACCTTGACGTCGTTCTGCATGCGGACATTGACGAGATCTCCGGGAGTTCCTACGAATCCTCCGAGTGCACCCGAGACTCCGGCAAGGAACGCCTTCTGGTAGAAGGGAAGGGGCTGGTCTGCAATAAACAATTTAAGATCTGTTACAATTTCAACTTTCTCAGATGCGGAGAGAATAATTCTAATATTACTATGACCACCAAAGCTATATTGTGAATTGCTTTAGGTATTCATTTCATTTACTCGATTGAATTTACTCTTTTCTCTATCAATAGGAAGTCTAATTCAATATATACGAGAGAGAGAGAGAAATAGAGTACAAACCCGATGGGAACTGCTTCTTGAGTGTCTCGTACATTCCGAATCTCGTCGTTGAGTACGTCAACTGACGAAGGAGAGAAGCAGAGAGACCATTGTAGAAGGCGAGCAACTGTAAAGTTGGTGTTTTAACGTTTCGTACGCTTGAAAACTTCCATGTAGGAACCCAAAAAAATAAATGTTTCTAATTTGAAACGTATCCCGTACAAATAATGGAAATACATATTGTTCCTAAGGGGATGTTCCAAAATCTCCTGTCATCGATCACTTATTGTCTCCATCATTCGTCCTCCACCACACTTTGCTTGTTATCTGTCACCGCACGGAAAGTGACATGGCTATGTGTTGTCGTGTTTCTATATTTAGCAATATATCCATGTCATGTTTATACTGTTTTGGCGCGCTATACGATTTATTTATTGATTTCACGTATATTTTCGTGACTGGCACGCTTGTTCAGAGTACGTGACATTTCCCAGAGGACGTTTTCCCTAGCTTCCGCGTATAGCAAACAATTGTTCAGAGGAGCACGTCGCGCGTTGATTCTCATGGATCGTCGGGATTTTTTGGGTGCCTTTACAACATCGACATAAATGGATATTGGCAAGGAAACGGGACTCACTCCGTCGCTTCTGTACAGCTTGACTGACATCTGTGCGAGGGAGACCTTGCCGCCCTGCTGAGTCTGCAGATGCACCTGAACGACAACACATTCACCACAATCACAATACTTTCTCTCCAAAGTGGCGATTCCATTAGACAATCAAGAAAATGTGCCAATTTATATGAAAAAAAACATCGCGATTCGATCATCGATTGATTCGCCGTTTGTGTAACTCGGATGGAATGTTGACTGACCTTCAGCAGATCGAGTGGATGGGTGCAGCAGGCAGCGCCGGCGGACGCGAGACCACCGAAATACCAGCGACCAACGCGATCCTGACCCTGAGACATCCTGCAAATGGAGAACAATTAGAAAAAAGTAGCGAGTGGGACAGAGTTCAATCAGAACAATAACAGGAGAGAGCGAGAACCGGGTAAGGAACGGTTGCGGAGTTTGGGTGGGGTGAGTGGATCGAAAGTGAGTGCGAGATAAGAGACGCGATCGCGAATCGATCGCAGTAATGGGCGGAAGGCGGCGAAAAAAGCAGTGTTCGCAATTCTTGGCACGATTTTGGCTCGAAGCGCGGGGGAATCAAGCTAAACAACGTGATAACGAGTCCACACCATCTGAGCAACGAAATAGAGAAGAAAGAATAGAAAAAGAATGACAAATAGGGAAGTAAACAAGAAAAACAAGAAAGGCACGCCATTCAAACGTGAGAAAACAGAGGGGAGGAGTCACGCGAGCGCGCTCTCTCATAGCCGCTAAACGCAGTAAGTATGGCAGTGAGGGTGCGCACGCCAATTTCGGACAAGTGTGATACCGTAATCCTCAATTTTTTTGCTCAAGTTTATTTTGCTTTTCTGAACTATTTTTCGTGATATGTGTTGTTTATAACAAAAATAGGGAAAATTGCATACACTCGAAACCTGCTCCAAATACTATGGAAATCACGGCCTCGTGTATGAGATATGTGGGCTATGAGATCAAAAATTGTGCGGAGAGAAAAAAATTGAGAATTCAGGAATATTTTAAACATTAAATAATGCCATTACATTTTTAAAAAAAACTGGAAAAAACATTTCACAATTGTCCGTGATGAATATACTACGCGTGACGAACGCACAATTGTGTAATTGAGCTTTACCGAACAGTGTAAAAATGAGTCAGAAAGAGAAATGGAGAAACGGAGGAAGGTCACAGATTCTTTCCGATGTATCTATCCTATGTCAATGCCTCGAAGTGAGAACGAATCTTCGCCCCGTCATCCCCTCTTCTCCGTTTTGAGTAGTTCTAAGAAATCATTATTTTTTGTGGTCTCTCATTTTTACTTATTTGTGATTCAGTTTATATTTTATTTGCTTTTCAGATGTCTACGCCATTTCGAAACACTTCACTTCTTCAACGTTTCATAGATGGCATCAACGAACTGTGAGTTACTTCACGTGGAACTTCTCGATTCGACCACAATTTCATCTTTTCTATTTTTCTTTATTTCGACTTGATTATTTTCTAAGTTTTAACTGTATACAGTTAAAAACTAAATTATCTTCTTGTGAAGTGTATCATTCGCTTTACAGTGTACTTCACCGATCGTGACTGAATGTATTTCAGCTGTCAAGCAACATCCGTCTTTTCGGCCCAGATGCTTTCTGAGGTGAGTTCTGAATTCCGACTACCCCTCATCACAGTAGTTAAAGTTCCAGATGTGTGAAAACGGCGGAAAGAAGCAAAAGAAAACAACTTCGTGAGCGATATTCACGACAATGGTGCTCGTGTAACTGATGGCAGCGCTTTATCAACAGATGGAATTCGCCCCACTCGTGTCCTCCATCCCATGCCATTCTCGCTTCCCTCCAGTTCTCAATCCATTCCTTCATCGATGGATGGAGTATCCATGAAATTAGACAGAATTGATAAGATTAAGTATTTCTCAGACCATCAGTAGAGATGTCAATCAAAACTGTCGTCAGACTGATAATTCTGGAATTATTCCAACAATCGCTTCCTTAAATTTTTAGTTTTTTTTTCTTCATAAAAAAAGATTCGGATTTCATCAAGTTATTGTTTGCTTGAAATTATCTTGTGCACTAGTTCAACTACAATTACAATTCGTCTATCGTCTTTGAGAGACTAGTATCCCCGCTTTGTGATGTTCAATTTACTTCTCGGATGAGTGTGAAATATGATTTTTTTCTTCGTGTTGCTCATTTTTACTTGCGCCGAATAACGTAGAATGGAAAGTTTATTATATTCACCGAACAATCGAAAGGGAAAAAAACTTATCTTTCAGTAAAAAGCATAAATCTAGAAAATACACAAAAAATCTATGTAAACGATAATTTGTGTTCTTTTCACAAAACTATCATAGATCCATTATTTTTTCTATTAGTTTTATTATCTTTGACAATTTACCACGATCAGCACACACAATCTTAAATTCATTTCCAATCTTCTCCAAATAGATCGCAAATATCCGCCTAAACACGATTCAGTGTTTACTCACTTTCAAGATGAATTAAACCTTTTCCGCGTACATGTTCTGTCCGGAATTGCATGAAAAAGCTTTCGAAAACTTTGTCATTTGTGATAATACTCCGTTAACTCTAATATGATCGTGGGAGTGCTCATCCGTATGTTCTTTCGATAATTTCTGCAAAGAACAAGTGTGTTCTAAAAACAAATATCAGCGAAGTGTGAAGCACTCACAATTTCGGCACAATCGCCTAACGCGTAAAGACAAAACAACGATTGCTCTCTGTTAACGGTGAAATTTGAAGAGTTGAACACGATTTCTTTCAGTGCTTCCTTATCGTAATTTTGCAAGAGAAATTGATAAGTAGTCCTGACTCCTTCTAGATCAGGACCATCTTCTTCGAATGTAAGATTGCCACTGTTACTTAGCGTATTTCGCGAAGAGTGCCCAACAAACACTATTTCACTAATATCTACAATGCATCTATCAGAATGTTTAGAATATTTCAATTTTGCATATTGTGATTTTGTTCGTTGTAATCGTATCACTGAAATTGGAGGACGATTGAGACGAGAGTCAAATTGACAATTCAAAATCCTCTTGGGTTTTTTTTTCAATTCTTATGTCGTGTAGATGATTCAATTCCATCAAAGGGTACTTTTTTGCAGATTTTTCTCAATAAGTATAATGTGTTGTTCCAAGTAGAGCGTTAAAAACCAGAAATTTGGATTCGAAAAATGTTTTTTGTTGAAATAATCTTGTACATTCATTCTTTCACTTCAGCCACTTGTAAGTTCCTTATTTCACTTTAGTGAGAGTAATCTGTCCGCATTCTATTCTCGACTTCAAATAATCACATTTAGTTATATTTATTGATTCTTTTTTAGATTTCGTTTTGTATAGTTCCGCTCCTTTTCGCTTCTTTATTGTGATTTTTCATTGTGCTCACTTAGCAACTGATTAACAACTGGTTATTGTTTATTTATTCCTTGAGAAGAGGATAAATGTCTGTCCGGATGCACGATCAGTTGATCAGTACACATCTTCAGTCATGGATCCTTTTGCACTTCCTGAATTTGCATGAAAGATAATGATAGTTAGCCAAACAGGGAGAGCTTAATCATGACACTTTAGTAATCATAATAAATACGAGAATGTAGTGTCTCATACAATATCCATAGACACTTGTCCCTTCAAAATTGGTCGACAGGTATCCATTCCCCCCAGATCCGCATCAAACACCGCACAGAGAGTAAGGGATAAGAGATAGGTACGAGAAGGGACGAAATCCCATTTGCATTGATTCATTTCTTCAATCTAATATCGCTCAATGTTCTCTCTCATTCTGCACCCGCATAACTGCTGCCTAAGCACTTGCCCTCATTTGTTCCATTTTCACAAAAACGAATACAGAACATTTTGTTGTCTTCAAATTTAATTGTTTATCACGATCAACACTGACACAATTATGATCATTTTGAATCGCCTCCAAATAAATCACAAATATCCCCCTGAAAAAATCGCGAAATGTATGACCACTCAATTGTTTTTACCTTTTCCGCGTACATTTTCTGCCCTGATTTACACGAAAAAGCTTTCGAGAACTCTGGCATTTGTGACAATACTCCGTTGACTCTGATGTGTCCGTGCGAGTGCACATCAGTATGTTCCTCCGATGCTATCTGCAAAGTTCAAATTATTTTAGATATGGAACACTGCGAAAGTTAGTTATCTCTATTTCGATTTTTTTCTATGATTGAAGTATTCACAATTTCCGAACAATAGCTCATCCCGTAGAGATAGAACATCGATTGTTCCCTGTTCACTGTAAAATTGGACAAGTTGAACACGATTTCTTTCAGTGCTTCGGTTTCGTAATTTCTCATTAATAATTGATAAGTTGTTCTGAATCCTTCTAGATCAGGACCGTCTTCTTCGAATGTAAGATTGCCACTGTTGCACACGCCCTGATAAATATTATCATTGATAATTATCATGCGAAATTAATCATCTTGTGAAATTAAATGTATAGTTGATTTCACCTCGCCAAACACGTTGCATGTCTTGTTGTAATGGTTATGCATGCATTCCATTTCGTTCTTGAACGATGTTTTGTTTGCCCATTCCTTGCTGACAACCGAATGGAACAATTCGTGTCCAATAATGGAGAACAGTGAATAGGGCTTAATGAACTCGTTTTAAATATTCCGCCATGGTGATCGATCACCTTATTCAATGTTGAGTTATCTGTTAGAGCCGGGAATAAGAATGGGGCCAATATTCCTACTTCATTGTCCCCAGGGATATAGAATGCATTGTACATCAGATGCCATTCTACGCGATAGAAAAGTGTTGTTTGCTGAAATTTTAAGTTCTCTTCACTTTATTAGCGTGTAGATCGTATACAAACCCCTGACGTAACCATTTCGTTGAATATTTTGTTGAATGCAAAATTGAGTGAGAGTGCTATATCGAGAGCCTCATTTCCTGTCGATCTGAATCATTTTACATAAGAGGTTGATGCCGAAATATATTTTACCTCTGTCTCGCATTATAGTAATACTTGTTGAAACCGCTGTTGTAACTTCTCAGCAATTTCAAGTCCGAATCCGATTCTCCCAGATCGTAGGTAACAACAATATTCTTGATGGTATCTTCAAATCGAGAGAGAAGAGACAGTCCGAATTCGTCCTTTTCTGATAGCCACGATGTGTTCTGAAAATGTATTCTGTTAATGTATCGATTTTTTTTGCCGCACACATATTATATAAACTGGAACTTTATTGAGTAAACAACGAGCGATACTCACTCGGAATCGTTCCAAAATTATCTGCTTGAAATCCTGTAGATCGTGCTGGAACTGGACAACTTGATCAAATACTCCGTCTTTTTTCAACTGATCCATCACGAACAATCGATTGACGATACTCTTGTAGAAGAGGATCTCACGCTGTTGAAAAAAATTTTAGAAGAAAATAATAAGAACGGTCTACCCATATATCTCATGGAACAGTACACAATTAATTATCTATTCACAGTTTATATTATGTGTTATTGCGAAAAATATGTAAAATTAAAATAAATGAAATGAAAACGACATCACTTCGTCAGTAGTGTCGCTCATTGTATAATTGAAAGTTGCTTCGACCATTGCAGGGAGAACCTTCACAACCATTGAAATGTCCATTGTCATGTTGGATGATGCGAAGTGAACCAATCGCTCACTCTTCTGAAACAAATAGAATGATATGAAAGAGTCTCTTTCACAGTAATTTACTTTCTCAATAATCCAATTGTAAAACTGGAAGTAATACGCGAATTCTTCATTGTAGCATTTTGCATTACTGGTACATCTGCAAGAAATGTGTGGAATTTTATGATTCCAGAAAAAAAACCTCACTTCATGCGAATCAAATTGATGAACTGAGTGCGGTCAAATTGTTTATTGCTTTTATTCAGCGCCTTAGATAGTATAAAAATGTCGTTCTGAAATTTTTGTTTTACGAAACCACTGATTCTTTATTCTCTCACCATGATAGGATTATTGATTGATTCACTAATTTCCTTGAATCGCTCTGAGATATTCGTATAGAAATTGATGATCTTCGAAGTGGGGAACTCGGTCCAGTTGACTGCTTGCGAACAAGTATGACGGAAGAAGTCATCGCATGGAGAAACGGATAGATCAACATTCTTAGTGAGATGATCTTTAAGGATATCAGCGGAGAAGATGGGAAGAAACGACAGAAGGAGAGGAATAAGCATTCTGATCTATACCAACTTCAATTTCGTCTCCTTTTATGCCATCGTTTTCAATTTAAATTGTGATTTCACAGACCAGCGGTTTTCGAAAACGATGACTTTAAATATTTCTTATTCCTGTTCTTTACAAAAATCTACACAACAATTTGAGGAAGAAAGAAATGCATAGCAGTGAAGTTAGTCATTGCCTTGCTCCAACGTGAATCACTAGTCACAATGCTCGTTTTAGCAAAGCGTGCATAACCACACAACACATCATGCGGTTAACATCTACTCAGAAATTATTGAGCTAATTCCAATATTTTGTATTATTATTTATTTGTTCCTCAGAAAATTGCTTGTATACTATTTTGTTTGTTGTAATCGTATCACTGAAATCGCAGGACGATTCAGAAGAGAAGCAAATTGACATTTCAAAATCCTCTCGGGTTTTCCTCTTCTTCTTTCGTGTTGATGATTCAATTCCATCAAAGGGCACTGCTACTTGAAGATTTTCTCCATAAGTGTAATGTGTTGTTCCCAGTACAAATCGATGATTATCAAGGTTCGTGCATTTTCCGTATTCTTTTCTGTGTATTTAACCGCGATATGGCATGTCCAACCTATTCGAAACCCCATAAAGCGACGCTTATAAATATTAATAATAATATAATATTATTATTATAATCTTGCCAAACGGTTGGTTTTCCTTTTCCAGCTTATATCCTCATTATGCGCGCTCGTACAAGTCGGAGTGGCAGTGGCAACTTTCTACTTCTCAATCAAAGAGAAAGTCATCTTCCACGCGAGTTCCACTCACCCTCTAAAATCTCCCCTCGATCCAACAAATATTTCTCATAATTTGCTATTTCTCATGGTGATATTCACTCTCACTTCCGGTCTTTGTGCTTTGATTGGCAGCTCGTCCAAATCCTTTCCCTTCTTCGTCCCAGCCCTAATATTCCAGGTGAAAATAGGTTCGAAATGAGTAAAATATGAAGATATTAAAATTTCAGATCCTCAATATCTTCATAACCTCCGCAGTGATTGGCTTTGCTTTTCTCTCAGGTAGAAATCCAATCGGTGAGTTAACAGCCTTTGAAATATTGGGAAGAATTGCAATGTGACTTGCATTTTCAAATATGCTAATTAACGATTTTACAGATGATTCTTTCTATCTCTTCATCTCATTCATTGTCGGTCTCGCACTTGGGATTGTCTTCCTCTTCGTTTATCTATGCTCGTACAACCATCTAAGAGCAATTGCAAGGAAGAGAGAAAGAATATAATTCAAGATGTTTTTTTGTTGTTATTGACCTGATAATGAATATTATAAATAAAGAAAATCCAGCTCGAATAGCTGCAATTAAAGATGAAAAAAATGAAATATCTCGGTGAGATGATAAGCTCAACTCGACGTGTCACAGTCGGGATCACACGCTGGATAGCGCGCAATTTGACTGACGGATCAGCTTTATTCTGTATGGTTTCTTTGCATCTCTCCAGTTCACACAGTCTATGACTGCCTTATCATCTGGATAACTGACAGCTCGACTTTTGCCTACTCGAGTTTCACTCAGAAAAGACTGGAGATTGACATTCCGGTTCAATATAAAAACGACGCCTTCGATGCATGATCCACTCATCCTTCCATTCATTTCCATTCCCACCCTTGACTTTATCCCGATTCTCCCTCCCGTCTAAATTTCCTTCTTCAGGTAATGAAATTCGTCTTGGCCCTCGGCCTTTTGGCCGTGGCCTTCGCTTCTCAGAACTGGGAAGTTCGTCCCGAGATCATTCGTGACGTCAACTTCAAGACTGGAAAGCAGTACAACTTCAAATTCGACGGCCAGGTCATTTTATTCTCTCGCTATCTCTCTATTTTTCTTTCTGATTTCTCTATCATTACTTCTATCTTCTTCTTTTCAGATCGCTTCTGGACTTCCCCTGCCCTCTTCTTCTCAGAACTCTGCTTCTCGTATTGAGTCTCTCCTTTCCCTCGTCTTCGAAACCGATCGTAAGGTCGTCCTCAACTTCAACAAGATCCGTGTTGGTTCGACCCAGCGTGAACTCGTTGAGAGCCGTGAGGTTCAGGACTTTGGACTTTTCGAAGAGACTGAGCTCACCAAGGTTCGTACCTGCCTATAATTTAAATATTCTGTCTTTAATTAACTGCACATTACATGTCTCGATTACTGTAGTCAAGTAAGAGTGCGGAATAATATGATAATGACGTGTTCATCATTAATTAATCGCTCACACGCTTTTACAGTTAATGTGAATCAATAATTATAGCGTGTGACCGATAATTTAATGATTCAAACTCTCATTCTCATGGCTATATTTTCATCGCTCTTACGTATCGTAAAAATAAAGTGAACGTATCTAAAAATAAAGTGTCAAATTTCCCTCTTCATCACCGTAGTCATCCATTTACGTTGCAGGAACAGAAGAAGACCCTTGTCCTTCCCATCCGTTTCCGTTACGAGAATGGACTCATCTCTGAGATTGAATTCGACAGAGAGGAACAGACCTGGTCGGCCAACATCAAGAGAGCCATTCTCAACATGCTTCAGGTTAGATTTCTAATCTTATAAAATTACTCGGCTCTTCTAATCCATCTATCTTCCCTATGACTCAGCTACTCAATTCAGTTATCCTGTTTTAATTCCCTCTCTTTCAGCTGAACCTTTCGAAGAAGTCTCGCACCGACAAGAACGAGATGTCTCGTCTGGTCCGTGATTCTGATGAGAAGGAATGGGAAGAGAAGAACTTCTTCTCCACTCAGGAGATGACCCTCGAGGGAGATTGCGAGACTTCCTACACTATTGTTCCCACTGGAGAGGAGAGACTCCGTGTCTCCAAGTCCCTCAACTTCGAGAAGTGCTCCAAGCGTGTCGATATCCGTTACAACCTTCGCTTCGGAGAGAAGTGCCCCTCTTGCGAGAGCAAGTTCAACCGTGAGGAGTCCAACACCCAGTCGTCTACCGTCTTCGAATTCGAACTCAACGGAACTCCCTCGGAGTATCTGATCCGTGAGGTGCGTCTCCGTTCTCAGTACGTCTTCACTCCCTTCGGAGGTGAACAGCAGATGATGGGAACCGTTGTTTCCAACAAACTCACGCTTGTGTCCGTTGAATCTACGTCCGAGTCTCCTCGTCTCCCCAAGAGTGAGAAGAAGGAATCGATCGTCTATTCGACCGAATGGGAAGAGCGTCTCGAGAAGTTCCGCATGACTGGAGACGAGTCTCTTCTCTCTGAGACTCCTTATCTCTGGATTGAGAAGAGAATGGAATTGGCTGAGAAGAGCATCTCAGCTCTCCGTAAACACATGGAATCTGAATCTGAGAAGGAACTCCATCCCGAGACTGTTCATGAGATGGCTCGTCTCGTTGAGATTCTTCGTGTTATGCCCACTCACGAGATTGAGAAGCTTGAGAAGAAGATTGAGAAGACTGAGAAGCTTTATTCTCTCTTCATCGATGCTCTTTCTCAGTGTGGAACCTATCCTTCCATCACTCGTATCGTCGATTCCATCAGACACCATCGTCTCTCTACCGTCCAGACTGTCGTCGCCCTCAAGAAACTGCTGTCGGTCCGCTTCCCCTCCGACAAGATGATCCATGAGCTGCTGAAGCTGTCGCAAGAGTCGGTCGCCAGCACTGGAATCGTTCGTCAGTCTCTGTGGCTGTCGATTGGAGCTATGATGAATGGAGTGTGTGGAGAGACTCGCGAGAGATTCGCTCTCGAACACAATGGAGATTGGAGTGTGTGTGATCGTGAACTGAAGGAGAAGTATGTGAGAGAGATGGAGACTCTCTACTCGAACGCCGACTCTCACTACGACAAGATGCTGGCCCTGAAGGTGTTCGCTAACTCTGGCATTGATCTCATCGTCTTCCCCATTGAGAAGATTATCCGTGATGTGAGAGAGCACAAGTCCGTCCGTCTGACTGCCATCGAGTCTCTTCGCAAGTTGAGAACTGTGATGCCCCGCAAGGTCCAGTCTATTCTCCTCCCTCTGTACAAAGAGGAGAGAGAATCAGTTGAGATTCGTGTTGCTGCCTTCCATCATGTGATGCACACGATGCCCTCTCGTCTCATCATCGACCAGATCGTCTCTCAACTCGAATCCGAACCCTCGAGTCGTATTGCTTCCTACGTCCTTTCTACCCTCCAATCCCTTTCCCGATCGGAACTCCCTTGTGAGGCGGATCTTGCCCGTGACATCCATCACTCTCTTTCTCTCGTCCGTCGTGAATCTGTTCGTCTCATGGATTCTCGTTCCATCCGTGCCTCTTTCTACTCGAAGGAATACCTCTCTGGAGCCTCTATGACCTGGTCTCAGCTCTTCTCCAACGAGTCCATCATTCCTTCCGAGATCTCTGCTTCTCTGGACACTCTTGTCGGAGGAGAATGGTACTCTCATCTGGCCGAGATTGGATTCTCGCAGGAGAACATCCATGCTATCGTCTCTCGTCTCTACCAACTTGTCAAGGAGAACGAGGATGAGATTGAGGAGATTATGGTTCGTGGAAAGAGATCGTCCACTCTTCGTCCCGTTGAGATGCTCAAGTCTCTGATGGGCAAGATGGGAATCTCTGCCCGTCGTCCCCAGTCCACTCACTCTGCCGCTGTTCTGTACATGAGAGTCAAGGACATGGACTTTGTCCTTGTTCCCATCGAGGAGAAATATCTGGTTGACGCCGTCAAGATGTTCATCAAGAATGGAGCCTCCGATCTCGAGTCTATCGAGAAGCTTCTCGTCCGTGGATATTCCATCTCCGGAACCATTGGATCCTTCGTGTATGAGAAGACTCGTGTGATTGCCACTACCTTCGGAATGCCCCTTGATATCACATGGAAGATGCCCACTCTTCTCTCTGTCGATGGAAAGATCTCTGCTTCGATGGAGAAGAGAACTCTTTCCCTCACCGTCCTCCCCAAGGTCGCTTCTACCCACATCGTCCATTGCGAGACTCGCTCTCCTCTTTTCTCTCAGGGAATCAAGATGATCCATTCCCTCACCCTTCAGATGCCCATTGAGGCCGATCTTCTTGTTGAGTCGAACACTCGTTCCACCGTCTCTCTCAAGTTCCGTCTTCCCGAGAAGGAATCGACTCGTGTGCTCAGAGTTCAGTCTCGTCCCGTCACTTACATCCGTCATGAGAACAAGCAGAACAAGTACGATCATTCGATTGAGAAGACTGTCTATCTTGTGAATGAGCCCCGTTCCGAGATTGATCGTGTCTATGGAGAAGAAGTACTCGGACTCCGATTCGCCGTTCGTGGAAACATTCATCGTAGAATGGTTGAGAAGATGGAGAATGGAGTTTCCCCCGTCTTCATTGGAGAGAATGATATGGAGATGAGAATGGAGAAGACTGAATCGACTCCCACTGAGTATTCCATCCGTGTCTCTTTCGATTCGATTGAGAAGAAGCAGAATATGAATGAGGATATCGAACTGGACTCTTTCTATCCCTCTGACCATTCTCACTTCAATGTTCATCATGATGAGAAGAGAGAGAAGAGCCGTCGTGTTGAGATGAACGAGTACATTCGCACTCTCTCTTCTTCTCCCGTCTACTCTCACAGAGTTCATGTCACTCTTGATACTAAGGGATCTTCCATCGAACGTCGTGCCTCTGGAGAACTCCGTACCATGTGCGAGGAGTCCCTCTCTTACTGCAAGATGACCGTCTCTCTTTCCCGTTCTCCCCTCTTCAAGGGAGAGAAGAGAGAGTGGGAGATGACGTCGACCCTCCAGACTCTCGTCCCTCTTCGTATGATCTCTGTGGAAGAGATGGAGGAACAGAAGCATCGTGAGATCCTCGCTCTTCTTTCTACCAAATGGGGATCGGATGAGAAGAAGACTGTGACTCTTCGCGCACAGATGGATCAGTCTCGTGATCTCATCAACTACATTGACCGTCTCATGGAGAAGAAGTCGATCTCGTCTATTGAGAAGGCCACTCGTCTCAATCAGATCAACCTCTCTGTTGATTACAACCTCCCTCATGAGACCATCGTCCAATTCGCTCGTCTCTCCACTCTCATCAAGTCTCTCTATCCCCTCTCTTACACCATGGAATCGACCGATGAGACTTCTATGACCAAGGAAGGAAGACTCCTCGCTAGACTTACCGTCGAGCCCCAGACTTGGCGTTATGCCAACTTCTCGATGGAGACTCCCCGTGAGAGACTTACTCTTTCCTCCATCCGTCTCCCCGTCCGTCCTACTTGGTTCTCTCTTTCCAAGAAGGAGTCGTACCTCCGTACCTTCTCTCCCGTTTGCACCGTGAGCTCATCCCGTATCTCTACCTTCGATGAGATCATCTATCGTGCTCCTCTTACCACCTGCTACTCCGTCATTGCTAAGGACTGCTCCGAAGAGCCCAAGTTCGCCGTCCTTCTCAAGAAGATTGAGACGAAGGGAGAGGAGAAGAAGATGAAGATGATCACTCGTGATTATACCATTGAGTGTGAGATGAGAAACGAGAAGATGGAGGTTACTGTCGATGGAAAGATCATCAAGGACAACAAGATGAACAACTATGGGTGAGTCCACTCATTAATCAATTCGACCACCATTTCTCATGCCGTTCTTTATAGACTCGAGAAGCGTGGAGATGTCGTCATCTTCGAGAACAGCGACATTTTCGTCAAATTCGATGGATTCAAGGCTGAGATCAAGATGAACGAGCTCTACAAGGCCAAGCAGTGTGGACTTTGTGGACATTATGATGGAGAGAAGAAGGGAGAATTCAGAAAGGCCGACGATTACGAAACTGGTGAGATTGCATATGCATGATTACATAGTGGGAAGGGATAGCATATAGATGATGACATAGGCCTCACTCTAAAGGCTGTACAACGCTTACCAAACTTGAATCCCTAATGATGACATAGTGGAAGCAATTAGTTAGAGATGTCCTCGTATTGGATGAGTTAATTAGGGAAGATGACATAAAGATGATTAGGAGCATGTCGTATCGATGATGAAACTTTGAATAGCTTGTTTTTCAGAGGACCTCGAGGAATTCCACCGCTCTTTCCTTCTGAAGAACGAGGAATGCGAAATGGAAGAGGAGAAACTGAAGGAGAAGAAGAACTACAAGAAGTTCGATTATTCTTCTGAGGAGAAGGAATACAACGAGTATGAGACTGAGAAGAAGGAGTACAACGAATATGAGACTGAGAAGAAGGAGAAGAAGGAATACAACTACGATATGGAGGACAACGAGACTCTTGGTGAGGAAATTGAACAGTTGGTAACTGAATATATTTAATATATACAATTTATTCATTCAGAGCCCGTTGAGAAGACCCGTGTGATCGAATATTCCCACCGTCTCTGCTTCTCCAAGACTCCCGTTTTCGAGTGCCCCAAGAAGACTCTTGAGAAGGAAGAGAAGAAGGAGGAGTTCGTCAAGGTAAATAATTCACAGTAATGTCGTCATAGTTCGATTACATAGTGATGATGCAATCCCTCAATCTATCCATTCAGGTTCACTTCGCTTGCCTCGACCGTTCTTCTTCTGAAGCCCGTCGTCTCCTTCGTGAATCTCGTCGTGAAATTCTGTCGATCGATGAACTTCCCAACTCTTTCGTCGAATCCATCAGAATCCCCAAGACTTGCGTCGTCTATTGAACTATGTAATAAGTCTAATCTATCCGTAAGATAAAGAATTCATTACCTCAATTGTTGAGTTTTTTGTTTTGTTTTTCAAAGTCGTTTATCAAGAGAGTTCACGAAAAATCGAATGGGAGCTCTGACGACGTTGAAAAGGCTCAGTAACATCTGTTGATTGTCTCCTGAAGTCAGGCGACCGCTCGTGACGACTGACAAAAACGAGAATGTGATAGGGAATTTCGCCCGCTTGCATTAAATCTCGTCGAGAAATTGTATTGGTGATGCTATGTAAATAAAATCGTCTTCCGAGGAATAGAGCTGACTTGACCCCTATCATCATTTTGATAATGAGGGAGAGACGATTTGAGGGAGAGACGACGACCTTCAACCGTGGCCTAATTTGAGTGTATCTTGTGTATTGAGTTCATTCTTACTCGATTTTAGTTCGGGGAGTTGATCCCACTTCTCTATTTAATTTTTATCGGATAGGCTATTATCCATAACAACCCATAACAGTTGAACGTACCATAGAAGTAAGATTAGGCTTATCAGGGAACGTAAAAAAGTAAACGTAACGCAATGTTGTTAAAGAACAGAATTAAACATTTTAATTTTGATGTTACTTGTGATGAGTTCAACATTGGAGCATGAAAATAAATTGCAAAAATTAATTGAACTTCGAGGAAATACTATTCATTCCATTATGTTTTCATGCTCTACTTATGAAAACATTAATGCTCTCCGTCTTTTATTTTTCTCTGATATGTGAAGCTCCAAACTATAACCTACTACATAACCACTAACTACGTACATTTCTCTCTCATCTCGTTTCGCCAATCTTTTTCCACACTATTCGCTCTGTCTCCTCTGCCATCGCAGTAAAAGCACATGTCTGTGTGACATTTTTCCCCAATACCGATTACATTCCTTTCTCGAATCATTTCCGTTTTTCTTTGATCTTTGTCTATGCACAGACTCCTCCCTGTCAGCCGCCTCATATATTTGAGATGTTCGGGCCCATGGTAGCACCTAAATCGCTAATTACAATTATCATACGCTACGTTTCCAGATATGAATAGTAATTCGCTTATTTTCTGTAACGTTGTAACTATAAAGTGCAAGTTTCTCAAAAAAAATTAAAGCAGAGATGTCTACTCGAGTTGAAGTCTCCTCCGAACCTCTATCAAAATACCTACCGAAACGTCTATCCACGACCGTAAGAATATCGTAATCAACTGGTTATTACTAATTTTTTTGAATCGAGGGTAACGTTTTCGAACCGTGGGTGAAAGTCTACATCGTAGTTTGTTCTTCTCGGGGGAAGATAACGAATGTCATTAATTAAAGATGCTTATCTTAGCTGCATGTGGCCACGCTATTCAGACCATTTATCACCTTCCTGATGAATTGATCTGCGATATTTTTTCTCATCTGGAATATCGAGATCGACTGAATGTGCAACTGGACGAAAGGCTCAAAGCATGTCACCACAAAGCCATCCGAGCCCCGCCGGTTTGTTTGTCCATAAGCAGATTTTCTATAGCTTTTACAGATTATTATTTAATTCAGACGCTGAAAAAAATCAATATGATTTGTATTGCATATTTTTTGTTCAATTTATCAACTTGATAGTTTGTTTTCCAGTCCTTCCTTGACCTTCCCGACAGACCTTTAAACAAAATCTTATCGATTCTCACTCTCGACAACCGGATGAAATCAAGGCTGAACAAAAGACTCCATAAAATAGAGACCCAGACGGGCCCATCTAAAATATGCGAGGAGTGGCATACTTTGTGGATTAAGGTATCGATAGGTTTTATAAGCATGATAATATTAAACGCCTTATTGTGCATTTATTTGAATGATAGTGTAATGACACTATCTTTTTTTTCATCAAACAACATAGCTTTTACATTTACTTTATTTTGATTGCAGAATATTGAATCTGGACTCCAAATTATCCGCCAAATTCCAAGTGCATTCAAAAATAATTCTCTTATCGTTGACAATAAGCAATGCATTTCAATGTTGAAACGAGCACCTATCAACTGCACCAATCTCCATATCACAATTGTCAGATTTGTCAGATTTTGTTTTTACTTCTTAATAATTCATTTTGTATTAAAAAAATTTCACACATAATCAAAATTACTTTTTTCGTGATTAAAATATACATGATCCTAATTTAAAAAAAAGGAAGATTTCTTTGCCCAATTTGATATTAAATCACGGAAGTGATTAACATTGAAATTTGTTTTAGACTACTGCTGACTCTTTGAAACTCTTTCCTGAAGTATTTGATGTCCTCCCTCAAATCTCCGTAGGAGCGAGATTCACAGTCCACGACTGTCGAAAGGTATTCTTGTCCGAATTGAGCCACTGTTTATTTCATGTTCGCATGCAACTCATTACTAGCTAAAATATCACTTTTCTCTCGCTGTCAATTATATTCCAAAATGTAGTGTAATTTAATCAATGTATACCGAAATTTTTTTCTCGGTAGATCTTATTCCTTCATGATTAGTGAATCGAACATTAAACTTGTGATTCTTTTTTTCAGATGGAAACTCGTGTTCCCATCCTCTCTTATTCCATTATCAATTCTATCATCGCCAACAATTCTTATAAGATCGATCACATTTGTCTGAATACTCCAGTAATCATGACATCGGAACAAATGTTTGAGCTGCACAGGGTAATCTCTTATTAATTTTGTGTGAATTTAATGGTATTTAGAAGAGTTGTAATATTTCAAATCTATTTTGTTACAGATTGCATTGGAAAACGACAATTTCGAGAAATTGACAGTTGTTGTGGCCATTGATGATGAAGAAGCTCATCGTTTCATTCGTACTTTCACCGGAATTGAGCCTAGATTTTTCGAAAAACCGAACGAAATTGGGGAGATAACAACAACGATTCCGGATGCCAAAGTTTTTTTTCTCAATATTATTATTATTATTGTTGAGGGAGTGGAGGGAAGAAAACATGCACGACCCTTACAATCCGTCAGAAGTTCGCGAACTTTTCACGCATCTTTTCTTGCTCGTTTTAGGCTATTTGTCTTATAATTTATGTTAGGTCATTAGAGACGCATAAGAAACTACTAATGCCGAAGAAATTAACCAAAAATATAAACTAGGGAATTAGCCGCACCTCTTAGAAGGTCGCGGATTTCTGCGAGCTGTTTTCACGCAGCTAGACAGTGACGAGAGAGCACGTAAACAGAGAGAGCGCAGAAATACAACAACAACATTGCTTACTTTTCCCTCTCCTCGTTCCGCGTGCTCTCTCGTCACTGTCTAGCTGCGTGAAAACAGCTAGCAGAATTCCGCGACATTCTAAGAGGTGCGGCTAATTGATTGACCTCGATGTTGTTCCACTCACTGTTTTACACACGAAAGCAGCTGAGAAGAAGAGAAATAGTGAGAGTGCACAAACCGTGATTGGACGAGAATGGAATTGAGAGTTGAGAGGAAGGAATCGGAAGGAAGGGACGAATTGAAGTCGAAACGGAACGTCATCTGAAAGGGAAGATGACCATCGAGAAAAGAGAAATGGATCACGGGAAGTTAGGGATTAGTTTTTTGTTTAGCACAGCTTTGAAGTGAAGCAATCAACTTCAAGCAAAGAGTAGTTTCTTCACACTTCAGCCCGCCAATTAGGCTGGGGCTTGAATTATCGATTATAACTTGAAAAGTGTACGCTACCTCTTGTTCCGATAAGCGAGTGGATGCTTGCTGCTCCTCTTTGTGCACTATTCCATTCTGGAAAAGAGCGAGTTGAGAACAGGAAAATGAGCGTCGAGGCGCAATCGAATTTACCTCGACACTGACGGCCGACGATTCCAATTCTGACGAATTTGAAGACATTGCTGAAATTGAGTGAGATGGACTGGGAGAGGAGGGAGAAACACGAAAGACACGAGAATGGAGAGTTGATAAGGGTGAAAGTAAGGGCAAATAGAGGACGGAAGGGACGCCGAGTGCACACCCAGCGGCTGAACGCGTTCTCTTACAGTATGCGTTGGACAGCGCTAGTTCAAGCGGGTCACGAATGTGATCGGCTCGTGAATCTTTTTTATTTGAGAGTGAGTCATTTTATTATATTTATAAACAAACATGTAAATAAATATAAATTGACACGAATTGCTGTGTGCATGTTGTACTTGATTTGTCTGAAGCATTTTGCTTATGATGCATCAATGCGAAATACACGACCACGATACAGGAAAAAATTCATGCAAGTCACGAGGAAGCGCGGTACAGTTGCATAAATATAAAGAAAGACACCAAAATTAAATGGACAACAAACATAATGACACAGGGAATTTATGAAGAAAAAAAACTAAATAGAAACTAAAAATTATGCAATATGATGACTATAAGTGGTACTCGAACTGTATTCAGTTCGTTGACAATCATTACAATTGCTCTCAAACTGGGATGTGCTTGAAAATTCACGTCGACTGTCATGTGCGATTCAATTTCGGAGGTATACAATAGTGAGGAGATTTACGAAAATGAAAATTGAAACTGCCAACTCAATCTTCCATTTCTTTTCTGTTTCGCCGTCGATATATTTCAGACAACAACGTTCACTAGGGTCGAAGAAGATCGAAATAAAAGGTTTTCATTTATTTCGTTGCAACTTTCCACACTCCGATGAAGCAGTGAATTATATATTCGTTGATTATTCATTTCATCAATCGATGTTGTTTGATAAAAATATAACTCAATCCTCGATTTCATTCTCACGTTGAATCTATTCGGTGTAATCCATAGTCATGATAATATAATAAATATTCGAAAGAGAGAAAAGTGATGATTAGAGAGGTCATTCATTCCAGACGCACGATTGGCACACGCCATTCAGCACGCGATTTGACTGACGGATAAACTTTAATCTCGGAGGGTTCTCTAACCTCTCTCCATATCACACGCACTCTCGTTACTTTATCATCTGGATAACTGACAGATCGACTTTTGCCTACTCGAGTTTCACACAGATAAGACTGGAGATTGACATTCCGGTTCAATATAAAAACGACGCCTTCGATGCATGATCCACTCATCATTTCCATTCCCACCCTTGACTTTATCCCGATTCTCCCTCCCGTCTAAATTTCCTTCTTCAGGTAATGAAATTCGTCTTGGCCCTCGGCCTTTTGGCCGTGGCCTTCGCTTCTCAGAACTGGGAAGTTCGTCCCGAGATCATTCGTGACGTCAACTTCAAGACTGGAAAGCAGTACAACTTCAAATTCGACGGCCAGGTCATTTAATTCTCTCGCTATCTCTCTATTTTTCTTTCTGATTTCTCTATCATTAGTTCTATCTTCTTCCTTTCAGATCGCTTCTGGACTTCCCCTCCCCTCTTCTTCTCAGAACTCTGCTTCTCGTATTGAGTCTCTCCTTTCCCTCGTCTTCGAAACCGATCGTAAGGTCGTCCTCAACTTCAACAAGATCCGTGTTGGTTCGACCCAGCGTGAACTCGTTGAGAGCCGTGAGGTTCAGGACTTTGGACTTTTCGAAGAGACTGAGCTCACCAAGGTTCGTACCTGCCTATAATTTTAATACTCTGTCTTTAATTAACTGCACATTACATGTCCCGATTACTGTAGTCAAGTAAGAGTGCTGAATAATATGATAATGACGTGTTCATCATTAATTAATCGCTCACACGCTTTTCCAGTTAATATGAATCAATAATTATAGCGTGTGACCGATAATTTAATGATTCAAACTCTCATTCTCATGGCTATATTTTCATCGCTCTTACTGAACGTATCTAAAAATAAAGTGTCAAATTTCCATCTTCATCACCGTAGTCATCCATTTACGTTGCAGGAACAGAAGAAGACCCTTGTCCTTCCCATCCGTTTCCGTTACGAGAATGGACTCATCTCTGAGATTGAATTCGACAGAGAGGAACAGACCTGGTCGGCCAACATCAAGAGAGCCATTCTCAACATGCTTCAGGTTAGATTTCTAATCTTATAAAATTACTCGGCTCTTCTAATCCATCTATCTTCCCTATGACTCAGCTACTCAATTCAGTTATCCTGTTTTAATTCCCTCTCTTTCAGCTGAACCTTTCGAAGAAGTCTCGCACCGACAAGAACGAGATGTCTCGTCTGGTCCGTGATTCTGATGAGAAGGAATGGGAAGAGAAGAACTTCTTCTCCACTCAGGAGATGACCCTCGAGGGAGATTGCGAGACTTCCTACACTATTGTTCCCACTGGAGAGGAGAGACTCCGTGTCTCCAAGTCCCTCAACTTCGAGAAGTGCTCCAAGCGTGTCGATATCCGTTACAACCTTCGCTTCGGAGAGAAGTGCCCCTCTTGCGAGAGCAAGTTCAACCGTGAGGAGTCCAACACCCAGTCGTCTACCGTCTTCGAATTCGAACTCAACGGAACTCCCTCGGAGTATCTGATCCGTGAGGTGCGTCTCCGTTCTCAGTACGTCTTCACTCCCTTCGGAGGTGAACAGCAGATGATGGGAACCGTTGTTTCCAACAAACTCACGCTTGTGTCCGTTGAATCTACGTCCGAGTCTCCTCGTCTCCCCAAGAGTGAGAAGAAGGAATCGATCGTCTATTCGACCGAATGGGAAGAGCGTCTCGAGAAGTTCCGTATGACTGGAGACGAGTCTCTTCTCTCTGAGACTCCTTATCTCTGGATTGAGAAGAGAATGGAATTGGCTGAGAAGAGCATCTCAGCTCTCCGTAAACACATGGAATCTGAATCTGAGAAGGAACTCCATCCCGAGACTGTTCATGAGATGGCTCGTCTCGTTGAGATTCTTCGTGTTATGCCCACTCACGAGATTGAGAAGCTTGAGAAGAAGATTGAGAAGACTGAGAAGCTCTATTCTCTCTTCATCGATGCTCTTTCTCAGTGTGGAACCTATCCTTCCATCACTCGTATCGTCGATTCCATCAGACACCATCGTCTCTCTACCGTCCAGACTGTCGTCGCCCTCAAGAAACTGCTGTCGGTCCGCTTCCCCTCCGACAAGATGATCCATGAGCTGCTGAAGCTGTCGCAAGAGTCGGTCGCCAGCACTGGAATCGTTCGTCAGTCTCTGTGGCTGTCGATTGGAGCTATGATGAATGGAGTGTGTGGAGAGACTCGCGAGAGATTCGCCCTCGAACACAATGGAGATTGGAGTGTGTGTGATCGTGAACTGAAGGAGAAGTATGTGAGAGAGATGGAGACTCTCTACTCGAACGCCGACTCTCACTACGACAAGATTCTGGCCCTGAAGGTGTTCGCTAACTCTGGCATTGATCTCATCGTCTTCCCCATTGAGAAGATTATCCGTGATGTGAGAGAGCACAAGTCCGTCCGTCTGACTGCCATCGAGTCTCTTCGCAAGTTGAGAACTGTGATGCCCCGCAAGGTCCAGTCTATTCTCCTCCCTCTGTACAAAGAGGAGAGAGAATCAGTTGAGATTCGTGTTGCTGCCTTCCATCATGTGATGCACACGATGCCCTCTCGTCTCATCATCGACCAGATCGTCTCTCAACTCGAATCCGAACCCTCGAGTCGTCTTGCTTCCTACGTCCTTTCTACCCTCCAATCCCTTTCCCGATCGGAACTCCCTTGTGAGGCGGATCTTGCCCGTGACATCCATCACTCTCTTTCTCTCGTCCGTCGTGAATCTGTTCGTCTCATGGATTCTCGTTCCATCCGTGCCTCTTTCTACTCGAAGGAATACCTCTCTGGAGCCTCTATGACCTGGTCTCAGCTCTTCTCCAACGAGTCCATCATTCCTTCCGAGATCTCTGCTTCTCTGGACACTCTTGTCGGAGGAGAATGGTACTCTCATCTGGCCGAGATTGGATTCTCGCAGGAGAACATCCATGCTATCGTCTCTCGTCTCTACCAACTTGTCAAGGAGAACGAGGATGAGATTGAGGAGATTATGGTTCGTGGAAAGAGATCGTCCACTCTTCGTCCCGTTGAGATGCTCAAGTCTCTGATGGGCAAGATGGGAATCTCTGCCCGTCGTCCCCAGTCCACTCACTCTGCCGCTGTTCTGTACATGAGAGTCAAGGACATGGACTTTGTCCTTGTTCCCATCGAGGAGAAATATCTGGTTGACGCCGTCAAGATGTTCATCAAGAATGGAGCCTCCGATCTCGAGTCTATCGAGAAGCTTCTCGTCCGTGGATATTCCATCTCCGGAACCATTGGATCCTTCGTGTATGAGAAGACTCGTGTGATTGCCACTACCTTCGGAATGCCCCTTGATATCACATGGAAGATGCCCACTCTTCTCTCTGTCGATGGAAAGATCTCTGCTTCGATGGAGAAGAGAACTCTTTCCCTCACCGTCCTCCCCAAGGTCGCTTCTACCCACATCGTCCATTGCGAGACTCGCTCTCCTCTTTTCTCTCAGGGAATCAAGATGATCCATTCCCTCACCCTTCAGATGCCCATTGAGGCCGATCTTCTTGTTGAGTCGAACACTCGTTCCACCGTCTCTCTCAAGTTCCGTCTTCCCGAGAAGGAATCGACTCGTGTGCTCAGAGTTCAGTCTCGTCCCGTCACTTACATCCGTCATGAGAACAAGCAGAACAAGTACGATCATTCGATTGAGAAGACTGTCTATCTTGTGAATGAGCCCCGTTCCGAGATTGATCGTGTCTATGGAGAAGAAGTACTCGGACTCCGATTCGCCGTTCGTGGAAACATTCATCGTAGAATGGTTGAGAAGATGGAGAATGGAGTTTCCCCCGTCTTCATTGGAGAGAATGATATGGAGATGAGAATGGAGAAGACTGAATCGACTCCCACTGAGTATTCCATCCGTGTCTCTTTCGATTCGATTGAGAAGAAGCAGAATATGAATGAGGATATCGAACTGGACTCTTTCTATCCCTCTGACCATTCTCACTTCAATGTTCATCATGATGAGAAGAGAGAGAAGAGCCGTCGTGTTGAGATGAACGAGTACATTCGCACTCTCTCTTCTTCTCCCGTCTACTCTCACAGAGTTCATGTCACTCTTGATACTAAGGGATCTTCCATCGAACGTCGTGCCTCTGGAGAACTCCGTACCATGTGCGAGGAGTCCCTCTCTTACTGCAAGATGACCGTCTCTCTTTCCCGTTCTCCCCTCTTCAAGGGAGAGAAGAGAGAGTGGGAGATGACGTCGACCCTCCAGACTCTCGTCCCTCTTCGTATGATCTCTGTGGAAGAGATGGAGGAACAGAAGCATCGTGAGATCCTCGCTCTTCTTTCTACCAAATGGGGATCGGATGAGAAGAAGACTGTGACTCTTCGCGCACAGATGGATCAGTCTCGTGATCTCATCAACTACATTGACCGTCTCATGGAGAAGAAGTCGATCTCGTCTATTGAGAAGGCCACTCGTCTCAATCAGATCAACCTCTCTGTTGATTACAACCTCCCTCATGAGACCATCGTCCAATTCGCTCGTCTCTCCACTCTCATCAAGTCTCTCTATCCCCTCTCTTACACCATGGAATCGACCGATGAGACTTCTATGACCAAGGAAGGAAGACTCCTCGCTAGACTTACCGTCGAGCCCCAGACTTGGCGTTATGCCAACTTCTCGATGGAGACTCCCCGTGAGAGACTTACTCTTTCCTCCATCCGTCTCCCCGTCCGTCCTACTTGGTTCTCTCTTTCCAAGAAGGAGTCGTACCTCCGTACCTTCTCTCCCGTTTGCACCGTGAGCTCATCCCGTATCTCTACCTTCGATGAGATCATCTATCGTGCTCCTCTTACCACCTGCTACTCCGTCATTGCTAAGGACTGCTCCGAAGAGCCCAAGTTCGCCGTCCTTCTCAAGAAGATTGAGACGAAGGGAGAGGAGAAGAAGATGAAGATGATCACTCGTGATTATACCATTGAGTGTGAGATGAGAAACGAGAAGATGGAGGTTACTGTCGATGGAAAGATCATCAAGGACAACAAGATGAACAACTATGGGTGAGTCCACTCATTAATCAATTCGACCACCATTTCTCATGCCGTTCTTTATAGACTCGAGAAGCGTGGAGATGTCGTCATCTTCGAGAACAGCGACATTTTCGTCAAATTCGATGGATTCAAGGCTGAGATCAAGATGAACGAGCTCTACAAGGCCAAGCAGTGTGGACTTTGTGGACATTATGATGGAGAGAAGAAGGGAGAATTCAGAAAGGCCGACGATTACGAAACTGGTGAGATTGCATATGCATGATTACATAGTGGGAAGGGATAGCATATAGATGATGACATAGGCCTCACTCTAAAGGCTGTACAACGCTTACCAAACTTGAATCCCTAATGATGACATAGTGGAAGCAATTAGTTAGAGATGTCCTCGTATTGGATGAGTTAATTAGGGAAGATGACATAAAGATGATTAGGAGCATGTCGTATCGATGATGAAACTTTGAATAGCTTGTTTTTCAGAGGACCTCGAGGAATTCCACCGCTCTTTCCTTCTGAAGAACGAGGAATGCGAAATGGAAGAGGAGAAACTGAAGGAGAAGAAGAACTACAAGAAGTTCGATTATTCTTCTGAGGAGAAGGAATACAACGAGTATGAGACTGAGAAGAAGGAGTACAACGAATATGAGACTGAGAAGAAGGAGAAGAAGGAATACAACTACGATATGGAGGACAACGAGACTCTTGGTGAGGAAATTGAACAGTTGGTAACTGAATATATTTAATATATACAATTTATTCATTCAGAGCCCGTTGAGAAGACCCGTGTGATCGAATATTCCCACCGTCTCTGCTTCTCCAAGACTCCCGTTTTCGAGTGCCCCAAGAAGACTCTTGAGAAGGAAGAGAAGAAGGAGGAGTTCGTCAAGGTAAATAATTCACAGTAATGTCGTCATAGTTCGATTACATAGTGATGATGCAATCCCTCAATCTATCCATTCAGGTTCACTTCGCTTGCCTCGACCGTTCTTCTTCTGAAGCCCGTCGTCTCCTTCGTGAATCTCGTCGTGAAATTCTGTCGATCGATGAACTTCCCAACTCTTTCGTCGAATCCATCAGAATCCCCAAGACTTGCGTCGTCTATTGAACTATGTAATATGTCCAATCTATCGTAAAAATAAAGAATTCATTACCTCAATAGTATGGAACGAACATTGTGGAACCTTTGTAATAGTGAGATTTATTATTTTAAATGTTGAGAAGGTTATGACAGAACGATCAGTAATATTGCTTTGAGTTTATTTGATTATTCGAGATTAATTTGGTATGGAAGAACAGAAATGTGATAAGGGGGATATTTTGAAGCATCGCAAGCAATACGAAAATATTATTATTGTCCAACGACATCGACCTGGAATCATACTGTTACAGGAATCAGATAAAATGCCTTTGAACAAGTTTCTGATATTTCATTCCAAGAATTATGCATTAACACCATCTTGATCTTCGTTTCCATGTTCAACTTTGACGAAAGTGGGTTCACCTAGACAATCATGACTATCAGATCTTTTTCTAGATCTTTTTCGTCCTCATTCTGTTCCTGTTGCCCCTTGGAACGCTCGGTGGAACGTTCCTAGGAAAAAGGAACAAAAAAAAAGTATTTCACGTTTTTTCACTAACTACGTTTCCAGAAGCATCAACATCACTCTTGAAAACGTCACTCTGACCACTGAAATTATGGATTTAGTGACTTTCTTTCAATCCAGTATAGAATACATTGCATTCAACGGCAATGAACAGTCAATATAATATAAGAAAATCACTTTTCCTCATTTTCGAATTGAGAATCTAGGTCTTCAATCAAATCCATTTTATCAATACGGTCCTCTGAAAAAAAACCAAAATTCGAAAATACATTCGATCATAATCACTTACCGGTATCAATACACGCTAGTAAGCACGCTAGTCAGAACGTCGATGAAGGCTGGAAGATCTACATCTACGATCATTGTCGTAGATGTAGACAATCATTCGACCCTTACAATCCGTCAGAAGTTCGCGAACTTTTCACGCATCTTTTCTTGCTCGTTTTAGGCTATTTTCTTTATAATTTGCGTTAGGTCATTAGAGACGCATAAGAAACTACTAATGCCGAAGAAATTAACCAAAAATATAAACTAGGGAATTAGCCGCACCTCTTAGAAGGTCGCGGAATTCTGCGAGCTGTTTTCACGCAGCTAGACAGTGACGAGAGAGCACGCGGAACGAGGAGAGGGAAAAGTAAGCAATGTTGTTGTATTTCTGCGCTCTCTCTGTTTACGTGCTCTCTCGTCACTGTCTAGCTGCGTGAAAACAGCTCGCAGAATTCCGCGACCTTCTAAGAGGTGCGGATAATTCCCTAGTTTATATTTTTGGTTAATTTCTTCGGCATTAGTAGTTTCTTATGCGTCTCTAATGACCTAACGCAAATTATAAAGAAAATAGCCTAAAACGAGCAAGAAAAGATGCGTGAAAAGTTCGCGAACTTCTGACGGATTGTAAGGGTCGATTGTCTACATCTACGACGATCGTCCAAGATCGATACTTCAATTGATCAAAATTCCAATCATTATCCACTACCGTGCCTCTTCTGTCCTGAGTTCGATGCTCCTGACCACCTCTAACCACGCAGCTGCCTTCCTGCAAGCGCATTTGCCTTGATGCCAGGTTAAATCTGTATCGATGTCTGTATCATTCCAAAAAAGTTATTTGTCAATTTTCACTCCCAACTCCCTGCTGGGCGCCGCTATTTCCGGATAGCTCAAGGGATTAGGATATTTTTCAAAGTATCAGGAAAAGAAGCATTAGAGAGAATGTATCATAGAGAAGTGAGGACAGTTTACTTTGGTGGGAACCGTCTTGATAAATGTACTACGTTTTGAAATGTGACAACTACCGTAAACCCCAAAGTTCGAACAACGACAATTGCAGTAATTTTGATACATTAGTATAAATTAAACCGAAAATAAACCGGAATGTTAATTAAACCGGTTTTATAGACTACAATGATTAGTCAACAATTGAGAGGAGAACAATA
Source organism: Pristionchus fissidentatus (assembly GCA_036245785.1). Lineage (NCBI taxonomy): Eukaryota > Metazoa > Nematoda > Chromadorea > Rhabditida > Neodiplogasteridae > Pristionchus > Pristionchus fissidentatus. The sequence goes on from BTSY01000007.1 coordinate 6,550,956, forward strand.
AAGAGAATAAAAATATGGCGATGAGTGTTTCGGCTCTTGGTCTAGAAACTGATCACCTCCCTATTGGTGGGCCTCTCGTCAATAGTCAAGCCCCAGGGACACGTGTAAGATAAGAAACTATTGAAAAAAGAGTAACAAGAAAAACGCATAATACTCGAACTACCAGTCGATCAAAATAGAATAAGAGATTCAGCCATCCATCTATCCATGAGAGTGAGCAAAGCCACATACCATGTGGAGAGAGGCAAAGAGGAAGAAATGGAGATAGGAAGAGGAGAGAGTGAGAAGTTCGAGAAAGAAAAAAAGGAAATGGTCATGAGCTCGCAAAATGAGAGATTTTCTTGGCACGGTGCCAACCCGACCTCTTGTTGGTCGATCAATAAGAGCCATGCCCGAATCTCTAACTTATCTCTCACGACTTTCTCACACCCGAATCTTAGGCCAAACCTTCATGTAATGGAATATCGGTAGTTGTGAATTAAGAAGCAAATCTAAGCTGTCGAACACAAATGTCGGCATCTGATAACCCGTACTTAATCTAAGGTAAGGGTTCCATGGCGACCTCTAGTGGTGCAAATATTATGCAAAATGTACTATCTCTTTTTTCACAAATTGTCTGGCGCTTGACCACAATCTTCATGTAATGTGTTTAATATCGAATGCCTTGTGATGCTTTCCACGCTCTTCACGTACGACCCTCATTGATAATCGATCAGAATTATGAGACAGGATCGGTAAGACTATGTCGATGAATGATCAAGAAAATAACCAAAACGAATAGCTGTGACCCAATAAATAACGGACACCGTCCAACCGAACTCCTGTCGCAACCTTGCCTGCGGATGATCGACTATTTCACAACTACATCACATGGGACGGGGCCTAGGCAGTTTGTGTAAGACTCGCTGAATATGGGAAATGTTCTCTTAATCTGGAAACGCTATCATTACTATGAATCCTTTATTATCATAAAATACGAACATAAACGGTGGGCCTAAAAATTGCGAAGAATGACCAGTTTGCGATAAAAAAAAGTTCGACGCTTAAAATTACCGTAATTTTCTTGGAGTTTTTCAAATCTTTCATTTTCACTCTAAGTTTCTGCTCGGTCGGTTTTCCTCTATTTCTAGAGGAAAATCGCTTATTTCACCGGAATTGTCACCGATGACCTTATTTCACCAATGTGAATGTTATTAAACTTCGATTTACTATTAGATGTCAATTCTCTCTACGATGTCGCATTCGAATCTTATTCGACTTAATTTTATCATATACTATTATCCTTGCCTATTATGACATCATTCCTCTTAGAAGGTCGCGGAATTCTGCGAGCTGTTTTCACGCAGCTAGACAGTGACGAGAGAGCACGCGGAACGAGGAGAGGGAAAAGTAAGCAATGTTGTTGTTGTATTTCTGCGCTCTCTCTGTTCTGACAAATCTGACAATTGTGATATGGAGATTGGTGCAGTTGATAGGTGCTCGTTTCAACATTGAAATGCATTGCTTATTGTCAACGATAAGAGAATTATTTTAATGCACTTGGAATTTGGCGGATAATTTGGAGTCCAGATTCAATATTCTGCAATCAAAATAAAGTAAATGTAAAAGCTATGTTGTTTGATGTAAAAAAAGATAGTGTCATTACACTATCATTCAAATAAATGCACAATAAGGCGTTTAATATTATCATGCTTATAAAACCTATCGATACCTTAATCCACAAAGTATGCCACTCCTCGCATATTTTAGAAGGGGCCCGTCTGGGTCTCTATTTTATGGAGTCTTTTGTTCAGCCTTGATTTCATCCGGTTGTCGAGAGTGAGAATCGATAAGATTTTGTTTAAAGGTCTGTCGGGAAGGTCAAGGAAGGACTGGAAAACAAACTATCAAGTTGATAAATTGAACAAAAAATATGCAATACAAATCATATTGATTTTTTTCAGCGTCTGAATTAAATAATAATCTGTAAAAGCTATAGAAAATCTGCTTATGGACAAACAAACCGGCGGGGCTCGGATGGCTTTGTGGTGACATGCTTTGAGCCTTTCGTCCAGTTGCACATTCAGTCGATCTCGATATTCCAGATGAGAAAAAATATCGCAGATCAATTCATCAGGAAGGTGATAAATGGTCTGAATAGCGTGGCCACATGCAGCTAAGATAAGCATCTTTAATTAATGACATTCGTTATCTTCCCCCGAGAAGAACAAACTACGATGTAGACTTTCACCCACGGTTCGAAAACGTTACCCTCGATTCAAAAAAAATAGTAATAACCAGTTGATTACGATATTCTTACGGTCGTGGATAGACGTTTCGGTAGGTATTTTGATAGAGGTTCGGAGGAGACTTCAACTCGAGTAGACATCTCTGCTTTAATTTTTTTTGAGAAACTTGCACTTTATAGTTACAACGTTACAGAAAATAAGCGAATTACTATTCATATCTGGAAACGTAGCGTATGATAATTGTAATTAGCGATTTAGGTGCTACCATGGGCCCGAACATCTCAAATATATGAGGCGGCTGACAGGGAGGAGTCTGTGCATAGACAAAGATCAAAGAAAAACGGAAATGATTCGAGAAAGGAATGTAATCGGTATTGGGGAAAAATGTCACACAGACATGTGCTTTTACTGCGATGGTAGAGGAGACAGAGCGAATAGTGTGGAAAAAGATTGGCGAAACGAGATGAGAGAGAAATGTACGTAGTTAGTGGTTATGTAGTAGGTTATAGTTTGGAGCTTCACATATCAGAGAAAAATAAAAGACGGAGAGCATTAATGTTTTCATAAGTAGAGCATGAAAACATAATGGAATGAATAGTATTTCCTCGAAGTTCAATTAATTTTTGCAATTTATTTTCATGCTCCAATGTTGAACTCATCACAAGTAACATCAAAATTAAAATGTTTAATTCTGTTCTTTAACAACATTGCGTTACGTTTACTTTTTTACGTTCCCTGATAAGCCTAATCTTACTTCTATGGTACGTTCAACTGTTATGGGTTGTTATGGATAATAGCCTATCCGATAAAAATTAAATAGAGAAGTGGGATCAACTCCCCGAACTAAAATCGAGTAAGAATGAACTCAATACACAAGATACACTCAAATTAGGCCACGGTTGAAGGTCGTCGTCTCTCCCTCAAATCGTCTCTCCCTCATTATCAAAATGATGATAGGGGTCAAGTCAGCTCTATTCCTCGGAAGACGATTTTATTTACATAGCATCACCAATACAATTTCTCGACGAGATTTAATGCAAGCGGGCGAAATTCCCTATCACATTCTCGTTTTTGTCAGTCGTCACGAGCGGTCGCCTGACTTCAGGAGACAATCAACAGATGTTACTGAGCCTTTTCAACGTCGTCAGAGCTCCCATTCGATTTTTCGTGAACTCTCTTGATAAACGACTTTGAAAAACAAAACAAAAAACTCAACAATTGAGGTAATGAATTCTTTATCTTACGGATAGATTAGACTTATTACATAGTTCAATAGACGACGCAAGTCTTGGGGATTCTGATGGATTCGACGAAAGAGTTGGGAAGTTCATCGATCGACAGAATTTCACGACGAGATTCACGAAGGAGACGACGGGCTTCAGAAGAAGAACGGTCGAGGCAAGCGAAGTGAACCTGAATGGATAGATTGAGGGATTGCATCATCACTATGTAATCGAACTATGACGACATTACTGTGAATTATTTACCTTGACGAACTCCTCCTTCTTCTCTTCCTTCTCAAGAGTCTTCTTGGGGCACTCGAAAACGGGAGTCTTGGAGAAGCAGAGACGGTGGGAATATTCGATCACACGGGTCTTCTCAACGGGCTCTGAATGAATAAATTGTATATATTAAATATATTCAGTTACCAACTGTTCAATTTCCTCACCAAGAGTCTCGTTGTCCTCCATATCGTAGTTGTATTCCTTCTTCTCCTTCTTCTCAGTCTCATATTCGTTGTACTCCTTCTTCTCAGTCTCATACTCGTTGTATTCCTTCTCCTCAGAAGAATAATCGAACTTCTTGTAGTTCTTCTTCTCCTTCAGTTTCTCCTCTTCCATTTCGCATTCCTCGTTCTTCAGAAGGAAAGAGCGGTGGAATTCCTCGAGGTCCTCTGAAAAACAAGCTATTCAAAGTTTCATCATCGATACGACATGCTCCTAATCATCTTTATGTCATCTTCCCTAATTAACTCATCCAATACGAGGACATCTCTAACTAATTGCTTCCACTATGTCATCATTAGGGATTCAAGTTTGGTAAGCGTTGTACAGCCTTTAGAGTGAGGCCTATGTCATCATCTATATGCTATCCCTTCCCACTATGTAATCATGCATATGCAATCTCACCAGTTTCGTAATCGTCGGCCTTTCTGAATTCTCCCTTCTTCTCTCCATCATAATGTCCACAAAGTCCACACTGCTTGGCCTTGTAGAGCTCGTTCATCTTGATCTCAGCCTTGAATCCATCGAATTTGACGAAAATGTCGCTGTTCTCGAAGATGACGACATCTCCACGCTTCTCGAGTCTATAAAGAACGGCATGAGAAATGGTGGTCGAATTGATTAATGAGTGGACTCACCCATAGTTGTTCATCTTGTTGTCCTTGATGATCTTTCCATCGACAGTAACCTCCATCTTCTCGTTTCTCATCTCACACTCAATGGTATAATCACGAGTGATCATCTTCATCTTCTTCTCCTCTCCCTTCGTCTCAATCTTCTTGAGAAGGACGGCGAACTTGGGCTCTTCGGAGCAGTCCTTAGCAATGACGGAGTAGCAGGTGGTAAGAGGAGCACGATAGATGATCTCATCGAAGGTAGAGATACGGGATGAGCTCACGGTGCAAACGGGAGAGAAGGTACGGAGGTACGACTCCTTCTTGGAAAGAGAGAACCAAGTAGGACGGACGGGGAGACGGATGGAGGAAAGAGTAAGTCTCTCACGGGGAGTCTCCATCGAGAAGTTGGCATAACGCCAAGTCTGGGGCTCGACGGTAAGTCTAGCGAGGAGTCTTCCTTCCTTGGTCATAGAAGTCTCATCGGTCGATTCCATGGTGTAAGAGAGGGGATAGAGAGACTTGATGAGAGTGGAGAGACGAGCGAATTGGACGATGGTCTCATGAGGGAGGTTGTAATCAACAGAGAGGTTGATCTGATTGAGACGAGTGGCCTTCTCAATAGACGAGATCGACTTCTTCTCCATGAGACGGTCAATGTAGTTGATGAGATCACGAGACTGATCCATCTGTGCGCGAAGAGTCACAGTCTTCTTCTCATCCGATCCCCATTTGGTAGAAAGAAGAGCGAGGATCTCACGATGCTTCTGTTCCTCCATCTCTTCCACAGAGATCATACGAAGAGGGACGAGAGTCTGGAGGGTCGACGTCATCTCCCACTCTCTCTTCTCTCCCTTGAAGAGGGGAGAACGGGAAAGAGAGACGGTCATCTTGCAGTAAGAGAGGGACTCCTCGCACATGGTACGGAGTTCTCCAGAGGCACGACGTTCGATGGAAGATCCCTTAGTATCAAGAGTGACATGAACTCTGTGAGAGTAGACGGGAGAAGAAGAGAGAGTGCGAATGTACTCGTTCATCTCAACACGACGGCTCTTCTCTCTCTTCTCATCATGATGAACATTGAAGTGAGAATGGTCAGAGGGATAGAAAGAGTCCAGTTCGATATCCTCATTCATATTCTGCTTCTTCTCAATCGAATCGAAAGAGACACGGATGGAATACTCAGTGGGAGTCGATTCAGTCTTCTCCATTCTCATCTCCATATCATTCTCTCCAATGAAGACGGGGGAAACTCCATTCTCCATCTTCTCAACCATTCTACGATGAATGTTTCCACGAACGGCGAATCGGAGTCCGAGTACTTCTTCTCCATAGACACGATCAATCTCGGAACGGGGCTCATTCACAAGATAGACAGTCTTCTCAATCGAATGATCGTACTTGTTCTGCTTGTTCTCATGACGGATGTAAGTGACGGGACGAGACTGAACTCTGAGCACACGAGTCGATTCCTTCTCGGGAAGACGGAACTTGAGAGAGACGGTGGAACGAGTGTTCGACTCAACAAGAAGATCGGCCTCAATGGGCATCTGAAGGGTGAGGGAATGGATCATCTTGATTCCCTGAGAGAAAAGAGGAGAGCGAGTCTCGCAATGGACGATGTGGGTAGAAGCGACCTTGGGGAGGACGGTGAGGGAAAGAGTTCTCTTCTCCATCGAAGCAGAGATCTTTCCATCGACAGAGAGAAGAGTGGGCATCTTCCATGTGATATCAAGGGGCATTCCGAAGGTAGTGGCAATCACACGAGTCTTCTCATACACGAAGGATCCAATGGTTCCGGAGATGGAATATCCACGGACGAGAAGCTTCTCGATAGACTCGAGATCGGAGGCTCCATTCTTGATGAACATCTTGACGGCGTCAACCAGATATTTCTCCTCGATGGGAACAAGGACAAAGTCCATGTCCTTGACTCTCATGTACAGAACAGCGGCAGAGTGAGTGGACTGGGGACGACGGGCAGAGATTCCCATCTTGCCCATCAGAGACTTGAGCATCTCAACGGGACGAAGAGTGGACGATCTCTTTCCACGAACCATAATCTCCTCAATCTCATCCTCGTTCTCCTTGACAAGTTGGTAGAGACGAGAGACGATAGCATGGATGTTCTCCTGCGAGAATCCAATCTCGGCCAGATGAGAGTACCATTCTCCTCCGACAAGAGTGTCCAGAGAAGCAGAGATCTCGGAAGGAATGATGGACTCGTTGGAGAAGAGCTGAGACCAGGTCATAGAGGCTCCAGAGAGGTATTCCTTCGAGTAGAAAGAGGCACGGATGGAACGAGAATCCATGAGACGAACAGATTCACGACGGACGAGAGAAAGAGAGTGATGGATGTCACGGGCAAGATCCGCCTCACAAGGGAGTTCCGATCGGGAAAGGGATTGGAGGGTAGAAAGGACGTAGGAAGCAATACGACTCGAGGGTTCGGATTCGAGTTGAGAGACGATCTGGTCGATGATGAGACGAGAGGGCATCGTGTGCATCACATGATGGAAGGCAGCAACACGAATCTCAACTGATTCTCTCTCCTCTTTGTACAGAGGGAGGAGAATAGACTGGACCTTGCGGGGCATCACAGTTCTCAACTTGCGAAGAGACTCGATGGCAGTCAGACGGACGGACTTGTGCTCTCTCACATCACGGATAATCTTCTCAATGGGGAAGACGATGAGATCAATGCCAGAGTTAGCGAACACCTTCAGGGCCAGAATCTTGTCGTAGTGAGAGTCGGCGTTCGAGTAGAGAGTCTCCATCTCTCTCACATACTTCTCCTTCAGTTCACGATCACACACACTCCAATCTCCATTGTGTTCGAGGGCGAATCTCTCGCGAGTCTCTCCACACACTCCATTCATCATAGCTCCAATCGACAGCCACAGAGACTGACGAACGATTCCAGTGCTGGCGACCGACTCTTGCGACAGCTTCAGCAGCTCATGGATCATCTTGTCGGAGGGGAAGCGGACCGACAGCAGTTTCTTGAGGGCGACGACAGTCTGGACGGTAGAGAGACGATGGTGTCTGATGGAATCGACGATACGAGTGATGGAAGGATAGGTTCCACACTGAGAAAGAGCATCGATGAAGAGAGAATAGAGCTTCTCAGTCTTCTCAATCTTCTTCTCAAGCTTCTCAATCTCGTGAGTGGGCATAACACGAAGAATCTCAACGAGACGAGCCATCTCATGAACAGTCTCGGGATGGAGTTCCTTCTCAGATTCAGATTCCATGTGTTTACGGAGAGCTGAGATGCTCTTCTCAGCCAATTCCATTCTCTTCTCAATCCAGAGATAAGGAGTCTCAGAGAGAAGAGACTCGTCTCCAGTCATACGGAACTTCTCGAGACGCTCTTCCCATTCGGTCGAATAGACGATCGATTCCTTCTTCTCACTCTTGGGGAGACGAGGAGACTCGGACGTAGATTCAACGGACACAAGCGTGAGTTTGTTGGAAACAACGGTTCCCATCATCTGCTGTTCACCTCCGAAGGGAGTGAAGACGTACTGAGAACGGAGACGCACCTCACGGATCAGATACTCCGAGGGAGTTCCGTTGAGTTCGAATTCGAAGACGGTAGACGACTGGGTGTTGGACTCCTCACGGTTGAACTTGCTCTCGCAAGAGGGGCACTCCTCTCCGAAGCGAAGGTTGTAACGGATATCGACACGCTTTGAGCATTTCTCGAAGTTGAGGGACTTGGAGACACGGAGTCTCTCCTCTCCAGTGGGAACAATAGTGTAGGAAGTCTCGCAATCTCCCTCGAGGGTCATCTCCTGAGTGGAGAAGAAGTTCTTCTCTTCCCATTCCTTCTCATCAGAATCACGGACCAGACGAGACATCTCGTTCTTGTCGGTGCGAGACTTCTTCGAAAGGTTCAGCTGAAAGAGAGGGAATTAAAACAGGATAACTGAATTGAGTAGCTGAGTCATAGGGAAGATAGATGGATTAGAAGAGCCGAGTAATTTTATAAGATTAGAAATCTAACCTGAAGCATGTTGAGAATGGCTCTCTTGATGTTGGCCGACCAGGTCTGTTCCTCTCTGTCGAATTCAATCTCAGAGATGAGTCCATTCTCGTAACGGAAACGGATGGGAAGGACAAGGGTCTTCTTCTGTTCCTGCAACGTAAATGGATGACTACGGTGATGAAGATGGAAATTTGACACTTTATTTTTAGATACGTTCAGTAAGAGCGATGAAAATATAGCCATGAGAATGAGAGTTTGAATCATTAAATTATCGGTCACACGCTATAATTATTGATTCATATTAACTGGAAAAGCGTGTGAGCGATTAATTAATGATGAACACGTCATTATCATATTATTCAGCACTCTTACTTGACTACAGTAATCGGGACATGTAATGTGCAGTTAATTAAAGACAGAGTATTAAAATTATAGGCAGGTACGAACCTTGGTGAGCTCAGTCTCTTCGAAAAGTCCAAAGTCCTGAACCTCACGGCTCTCAACGAGTTCACGCTGGGTCGAACCAACACGGATCTTGTTGAAGTTGAGGACGACCTTACGATCGGTTTCGAAGACGAGGGAAAGGAGAGACTCAATACGAGAAGCAGAGTTCTGAGAAGAAGAGGGGAGGGGAAGTCCAGAAGCGATCTGAAAGGAAGAAGATAGAACTAATGATAGAGAAATCAGAAAGAAAAATAGAGAGATAGCGAGAGAATTAAATGACCTGGCCGTCGAATTTGAAGTTGTACTGCTTTCCAGTCTTGAAGTTGACGTCACGAATGATCTCGGGACGAACTTCCCAGTTCTGAGAAGCGAAGGCCACGGCCAAAAGGCCGAGGGCCAAGACGAATTTCATTACCTGAAGAAGGAAATTTAGACGGGAGGGAGAATCGGGATAAAGTCAAGGGTGGGAATGGAAATGAATGGGAGGATGAGTGGATCATGCATCGAAGGCGTCGTTTTTATATTGAACCGGAATGTCAATCTCCAGTCTTATCTGTGTGAAACTCGAGTAGGCAAAAGTCGATCTGTCAGTTATCCAGATGATAAAGTAACGAGAGTGCGTGTGATATGGAGAGAGGTTAGAGAACCCTCCGAGATTAAAGTTTATCCGTCAGTCAAATCGCGTGCTGAATGGCGTGTGCCAATCGTGCGTCTGGAATGAATGACCTCTCTAATCATCACTTTTCTCTCTTTCGAATATTTATTATATTATCATGACTATGGATTACACCGAATAGATTCAACGTGAGAATGAAATCGAGGATTGAGTTATATTTTTATCAAACAACATCGATTGATGAAATGAATAATCAACGAATATATAATTCACTGCTTCATCGGAGTGTGGAAAGTTGCAACGAAATAAATGAAAACCTTTTATTTCGATCTTCTTCGACCCTAGTGAACGTTGTTGTCTGAAATATATCGACGGCGAAACAGAAAAGAAATGGAAGATTGAGTTGGCAGTTTCAATTTTCATTTTCGTAAATCTCCTCACTATTGTATACCTCCGAAATTGAATCGCACATGACAGTCGACGTGAATTTTCAAGCACATCCCAGTTTGAGAGCAATTGTAATGATTGTCAACGAACTGAATACAGTTCGAGTACCACTTATAGTCATCATATTGCATAATTTTTAGTTTCTATTTAGTTTTTTTTCTTCATAAATTCCCTGTGTCATTATGTTTGTTGTCCATTTAATTTTGGTGTCTTTCTTTATATTTATGCAACTGTACCGCGCTTCCTCGTGACTTGCATGAATTTTTTCCTGTATCGTGGTCGTGTATTTCGCATTGATGCATCATAAGCAAAATGCTTCAGACAAATCAAGTACAACATGCACACAGCAATTCGTGTCAATTTATATTTATTTACATGTTTGTTTATAAATATAATAAAATGACTCACTCTCAAATAAAAAAGATTCACGAGCCGATCACATTCGTGACCCGCTTGAACTAGCGCTGTCCAACGCATACTGTAAGAGAACGCGTTCAGCCGCTGGGTGTGCACTCGGCGTCCCTTCCGTCCTCTATTTGCCCTTACTTTCACCCTTATCAACTCTCCATTCTCGTGTCTTTCGTGTTTCTCCCTCCTCTCCCAGTCCATCTCACTCAATTTCAGCAATGTCTTCAAATTCGTCAGAATTGGAATCGTCGGCCGTCAGTGTCGAGGTAAATTCGATTGCGCCTCGACGCTCATTTTCCTGTTCTCAACTCGCTCTTTTCCAGAATGGAATAGTGCACAAAGAGGAGCAGCAAGCATCCACTCGCTTATCGGAACAAGAGGTAGCGTACACTTTTCAAGTTATAATCGATAATTCAAGCCCCAGCCTAATTGGCGGGCTGAAGTGTGAAGAAACTACTCTTTGCTTGAAGTTGATTGCTTCACTTCAAAGCTGTGCTAAACAAAAAACTAATCCCTAACTTCCCGTGATCCATTTCTCTTTTCTCGATGGTCATCTTCCCTTTCAGATGACGTTCCGTTTCGACTTCGATTCCTCCCTTCCTTCCGATTCCTTCCTCTCAACTCTCAATTCCATTCTCGTCCAATCACGGTTTGTGCACTCTCACTATTTCTCTTCTTCTCAGCTGCTTTCGTGTGTAAAACAGTGAGTGGAACAACATCGAGGTCAATCACGAGAATGATACTCGAGCGCCCTTTGTTCCACTCTTGCTCATTCGTCCCTTTAGAGTCCCTCGTTCCGCCGAGCTTTTCCCCTCTCTCGAGAAATCGAACACTTTCTACCTGCGGATTACTGAAGGAGAAGATCGTGAGTCCTTTTGCTTCTTCGTTTTTTTTCACCGACACCAAACACTAGAAGAGTCATGAAGGGAATTCCAGACGTAATTTAACCATTTTTAAACTTCACAACAGGCTAAATAAGGATAAATTAGGATAAATTAGTTCTGAATTACAGCCTCGTCAATGTCGTGGAAGGGCCTGAACGAGCTGATTACTGTATCGAGTGTCGATTACAAACACGTGGAGTGAGTCGACTCTTTTGCTTGTCATATGGCGTACATCTGCCCATCGTTCACTGCTATTCACTCGATCATTGACTGCTTCGCGGTCAGACTTTTAGTTTAGTGACGTTGTGCAGTTGAGAGTTGACCACTAGTACAAAGCATCGATTCCAAGGGACAAGTCATTCTTTACCTTCAGAATTCGGCTAGTTAGTTAAATTCGACCCCACTGACATCTCTGTTGTAGGAGTCTTCTGGACAGGAAGAACATCATCAGCATCTTCGACCTTCCCGATCTCACAATGAATGGATTCCACAGTGATGTCCTCGACAAACTCGAGAGCGATCTTCAGGTGAGAGCGATGATTCATGACCTCGCGATGTTAAAAAGTGAGAAAAATGTGCTCGTAATTTTCACAGGTCAAAAACGTAAACGTTCGCCTAAAGCAATCTCGAGTAATGATAGTTGATACTATTTTAATCCTTTCTTGACTCTGAGATGTTCCCGATTCACTATTTCTTTGCAGAATCTGAATGTCGTGGAGAGTAAGACGCCCGATTCTAATGGAGAGGAGAAGAAGGCAATGGCCGACCCATCGACACTCAAGAAAGCTCTCATAGTAAGTCTCGATTGATTTATTATGTGAAACGGTTTTGCAAATCTACCAAGCTAGTCAACACTAGAAAATAGATCAAAGAATAAAGAAATGACGATCAGTGTTTCGGCCCTTGGTCTAGACACTATGTCCAGAAGATTCCTATAACAGTAATTTAAGTGGGAATAAAGCTGAATTGCCCTTTGAAATCTACCGCTAACTATGGGTTCAACGCTATGATGAATGTGTAAAACCTAATAGAGGGTTGTCTCTCGAGCGGTGCTCGCACTTCCTCTTTCAACACTGGAACACTTTCACTATTGAGGTCACCATCACCAAGGACGAAATGAAGACGAAAAAAGAACAGAAAATGAAGAAAATGGCGGGAGAAGTGTGTGCCAGGTGAGAAGAGATGCACTCTCATCGTTTGATTATGCAAAGCCCATTCGAATTCGTCACTCAAAAGACACAAAACTAAACCGGACGTGAAGTTCGCGTAAGAAGATTAGAGGGCGGCTTTTATAGGCGCTATCTAGTAAATCACCAATCATTGAGAAGGAAATTATTGGCCTTTGTTCCGCCCCAGGGAGGCAGGAGATCAGTGAACAAACCGAGGGACGAAAAACTGATCGTCACCTCCATGCTGTCTTTGAACTGTTTCGTTGACTAGAAATTGCACTTTGTGGAAATATATTTACTAAATAACTTTGTTGAGTGCGACAATGCTAAGAGAAGTGCAAGTGGTTGTTGATCCTCTCGCGGACGATCACTTCTTCCTTCTATTCATCAAAGCCAGCCACAGTGAGTCACTCTTTCTTACGTACACTTGCTTGAACATGTAATTATCAGTCCGTCATATTGAAAATTATCGGTTATAACTCTGTTTTCAAAAGTACAATTGATGTCAGTCATTACATGATTCACTGGGGAATACGGTTATTCTAAAAATAACGTGATAAGAATTAGCTTTAGTTGGGTGCTTCAGGGACCTGCGAGTCATCTGACTAGAATATTAATAATTTATATGTTTTTAAAAATAATTTCAGTTCTCGATAATATCTCGGGAATTCGTCGTGGTCCTCTGGCAGATTCGACCACTGTGAGGAAGATGATCGAGGCGACTCCATTCGTGCAACATCGATTCCTCGAGTTAGTTTGCTGTTTAGTTCGTAGAACACTTTTAAATACATTCGGCTTAGTAGTAGGGTACATTGATGAAAAGATTAGAGAACGTTGGACAAACATGCTCGATTCGGGGACTGAACTTCACCCTACAGTTATTTTCATGAAATCGTTGTTTTGTCGAAGTAGTATCCAAATTAGTTCTCATTTCAGACTAGCTGCCGATCTCGATCGCTGTTCTCCTCTCGTTGTGCCAAACAAAGAAAAGGCGACTATCGAAGTTGAGACTGTGAAGACGCCTACTCAGTGAGAAACAAACTACATACTATCGAATCATTAAACTCAAGTAGCCTGTAAAAACGAATTGGTATGATATGTGAGATGTCAGAGTAGGATGCATAATCACTGATATCTGTAATAGGAGCTAATACGGTAATCTTAGCCTCAACTTCTTTCTAAAGCTACAGCTCTAGAATCGTCTGTGATCGGACACATATTACTCGTTTGTCCACTAAATACCAATAGCCCGAACACCAACCTATTCCGAGCAAGTCTGATAAACCGGCAATTGTATTGAGTGTTTCTCGACTTGCAGATCTGCTCCTCCTTCCTCCGAGAGAGTTCGTTCAGCTCGATCGGATCGTGGTCCAACAAGTGGTCACGTCGCTCGTCGTCTCGTTGAAGGATCACTCGGAATTCGATCGACCGTCACGAGAGAACAGAGAAAAGCAGAGAATCAAATGGTCGCCACGTTTGCAGGTGAGAACGAAAATTGAATCAGAATCATTTATCAGTATCTTGCGGGTCGGTTAGATTGCATTCTGATCTCGAAACAGAACAGTTAAAATATAGTCTGCCTCCATTTTAAATTGTAGGGGCAGTTATGCAACAATAATTGATGCATCCAATCGGTTTTAGACGGGCAATTATGCTCATCTGCGTTTGCGACGAAACTATATTTTATCGTGTGTCCAGAACTTTCGCTGAGCTAGGCACAAATGAGACGCGAATGATCAAGAGCCAAACTCCAATTGTGTGTCCACAATGGGGGTGGATTGGCCTCTCTCTTTTCATTAGATGACCTTTACTCTTCCCCCTTTTTTCCAGCTGCGAAACGTGAGATTCGTCAGAGACAAGAGGCCGTGGCCAATCAACTCAACGAGGCATTCAGTTGATTCCATCGACATTCTCGTCCTTCTTCTTCCCCCCCCCCACTCTCCCAGTTACTCTCCACAAACACAGAGCGCAAATTTGATATGAAAACAGTTTTCCACGGTTTCGTTTCTTGGAAAACCGTTTTCCTAGAAAATTTGCACTCTGTGCAGAGCGTCAAGTCCCTAACTTCCCATAGTTGTCTCCTGCTGAGAGAGCATGCAAAATCGAGAGAGGGTTCTAGAGATACACATTACCTCTCGATTTTACATGCTCTCTCAATGTCAGCAGTAGACAGCATCTAAGGCAAGTTGGAAAATTTATGTTCTGAGTAGTTTCCCACCAGTCATTCACAACCCTTGTGCAATCATAGATCACTATTAACTTATCGATTGGTGCTCGCCCTCCAGTGTATTATTCCTATCCAGGAACGCCCCTTGACTCCTCTCAGTTTACGTTCTCTCAATCGATTAGCGAGAGAGTGCGTGGAATGGAGAGAGTCTAATTGATGCTCCCCCTCCTCTTTCCTCATTAGTCCATTCATCCATCATCTTACGTCTGCCCTACCTCCCTACTTGTACCTTTCCATCGATGAATCAAGAAGCTTTCACACTCACTTACTACTAGTTTCTCTCCCCCCTCTCCCCGTGTTTTCAAAGTGTGTCTCTCTCTCTTTTCTCTCTCTCTCTAAATGGACTCTGTCATATCACTTCCGTTTCAATTCAAATCCACACGCTCTTCCATGTCCTTTTCCCTCTCTTCTCTCTTCCGATATTCCGTGCATTTTCGATATGAATCCGTCCATTTGGTTGTACTTCATGCTCATCTCACTCATTTTCTCTCGTGAGAAGAGAGCCGCCATAAATGATCAGTTTCCCGCCAAACCGAGTTTGAATGAAGACACAAGGCGCCACATGTTTACCTCACAATACTTGTTACGCTCTCGCTCTTATTACCAACTGCGAATCGCCTATCCCCGCCGGCGTGGTTCCTTCTTCTCTTCTCTCTCCCGTCTTTCTCTCTCTCTCTCGTCGCGTCTCTCTCTCTTCTCACCTCCTTCTCTCTTCTCGAGAGGTCAAAGGTAGCATAATAGGGAGGAGTGGAGTCTCAATCCATCACTCGATCAATCTCACCAGACACTCCCTCTCTCTCCTCCCGCGTTCCTCTCTATTGTCTTGATTCCCCCTATCATTAAGTATTATCTCAGGAACTCTCTCTTCCTATCTCTCTCCATCTCTCTCTCTCTCTCTCTCTCTCTCTCTCTCTCTTCACACGTGTTTTCCACTCTCATCACATTCCACTCCGTAACTCGTTCCGTCCATTCTTCTCTCCTCCACCGATCAATCTCCCATTGCATCTCCAGATTCCATTGCTTCCTTCTCCCATCAGTCTATCTCTTCCCTCTTCCCATGTTCTCTCTCTCTCTCTCCCTTCTCACTGCCCTTTCTCCTCTCTCTTTTCCACTGCTACCTTTGAGAGCTCTCATCTTTCTTCCTTGGCTTCTCTCTCTCTCTCTCTCTCTCTCTCCTTCCACCTTCTTCTCATTCAGTTCTTCTTCAGTCATGAGCCACGTTCGATTCGGAGAAGTGATGGACAGAACTGAGATCAAAGTGGAGACCACGGGAGAGAACCAAATATTCGCTAATCTCGGCTTCCTCCAGGTAAATTTTATTGTGTACCAAATAAATAAATAAAGTAAATTCAATTCAATTTATCTCTTTTATATGTTTACATATTATATGTGAGAGAAGATAGACATCGGGGTGGTTTACTCTGTTGTGAGCTAAGAGAGCTAAACAAGTAGAAAAATTACGAGTACGAGTAGTCATGGATACGCTAAAGTCAAGTGGATATTTGAGTGGAGAATGTCGATCGATGATCTCTAATGACGCTTTTCTTTCTGCGTAGACTAGAAAGAAAAACGAGAGGAGAACGACAAAACGATGTGCAAATAAGGCAGAATGCAATTGGAAAATATGCTTTTGGCTCAGGAAATGCTCAGAAATATCGGCGTGTCTTAATCACGACATGGTAGAAACGTTAAACACCGGGGAAGCTACTTTTGTGAATCATTTTGTCTACCACATTACCGTATCCTTCAGTCTATCTAGTACCTACCGTATCCTGTCCATCGGAATGCTACCATACTCTTGTAAATAATTTAGTCTACCGTATCCAATCAATTCTACAGTATCCGTTGCAGGACCAGCACGTCTATCTCATCCACGTGTCTCTTCCTCTGTCGACTTCTTCGATGTCTAAGAGAGAAGTGACTGCAAATGGAGATCTCCCAGTGCAAACTGCGACTGTGGAGAAGAAGGACGACCATTCGGGTGAGATTCGACATTCATTCTTACAGTATCCTTCAAATTCATAAACACTGGCTCGACATATTAAAACGTTCCGCTGATAAACACATGACGCATAAAGTACGTGCGAAAACGAGAAAAGCACATTAGCAAACCACAGGAAGTACTTGTAGTAGGACGTAGTATTTTTAGTTTTATTATATCTCTATGTGATTTATAAAAAAATACAGAGACGTGGAAAACAGCGCCATTCGGGTTGAATAAATGGCCTATCATCAATCACGATGGTCGAATAGCCTGCTAATCTCATATGTATTCTCTTGATGAAATGGGCACAAGCAGTGAAATAGACGACCATTCGAGTGAGCAGCCATAAATGGGAGAAGGAAATGAGAGAGAGACACCAATGGGACGTCGTTAGTAGACACCAGCGTGATTCGGTAACGAGAGATTCAGAGAATGTTGCTATTTGTGGAGTTTCACACAAAAATTCTCATGTACGTCTCTAGAGAACTTAATTTATTCAATAGAGTTTTCCACTCTCTTGAATTCACAAAGAAGAACTCAACTTCCAAAGATAGTTGAGTTCTTTAGTTTGTTAGAGTTGCAGTTAGAGTTTAAGTTAGGGCTGACTAAGAGTGGCCCATGTTGGAAATTCGTGCAGCCAAACCTGCACAACGAATATCTCATTCCACCACCTGTCCATATTTTCTCTCCCTTCAGAGGGAAGAAAGTGTGCAATAAACTACGTTGACACATTGGATCTCTGCCTGCGGAGGCATGGAAATGAAATTCTCAACTCGACTGGGGGAATCGTGTAATATGATCTGGCAGACGGATTCCTTGTTCGTTATGCGTGTTGCTAGAGGGCTTCCATGTATCCAGTCCCAGAACCTACACATTTCCTCTTTCGTCTGGAAAGTGCTCATAGGGTCGCAGGCATAATGAATAAGCAGAAACATATTTTAAGACATTATAAGAACTACCTTTTAGGAACCCATAAATACAATAAAAATTGGTTAAAATGCTCTAAATCAATCTTTTTTTTTTATTTAAAAACATAAAGAAAATAAAATTGCCATATAAGTTTTGAAAAATAATAAACAATTGCAGAGTTGTCTCTGGAGATTCGACTGGAGGGAGTTCACGGTCAGGTTCAATCTCGTCTTTCTCTCGATGCTCTCTCTCCTCCCATTGACATCGTCCTCAGAGC